>ML101796.1:0-248787 GCA_003697995.1 Taxidea taxus jeffersonii
ACTGGTATTTTTCAAAGAGCTGGAGCAAATAATCCTAAGATTTGTATGGAACCAGAAGAGACCCTGAATTGCTAAGAAAGTGCTGAAAAAGAAAAGCAAAACTGGCAGCATCACGTTACCTGATTTCAAGCTTTACTACAAAGCACTGATCACCAAGACAGCATGGCACTGGCATAAAAACAGACACATGGACCAGTGGAACAGAGTAGAGAGCCCAGATATGGACCCTCAACTCTATGGTCAAATAATCTTCGACAAAGCAGGAAAAAATATACAGTGGAAAAAGGACAGTCTCTTCAATAAATGATGCTGGGAAAATTGGACAGCTATATGTAGAAGAATGAAACTTGACCATTCTCTTACACCTTTCACAAAGATAAACTCGAAATGTATAAAAGACCTCAATGGGAGACAGGAATCCATCAGAATCCTAGAGGAGAATATAGGCAGTAAACTCTTCTATATCAGCCACAGCAACTTCTTTCAAGATATGTCTCCAAAGGCAAAGGAAACAAAAGCGAAAATGAACTTTTGGGATTTCATCAAGATCAAGAGCTTCTGTACAGCAAAGGAAACAGTCAACAAAACAAAGAGGCAACCTACGGAATGGGAGAAGATATTTGCAATTGACAGTACAGACAAAAGGTTGATATCCAGAATCTATAAAGAACTTCTCAAACTCAACACACACAAAACAGATAATCATGTCAAAAAATGGGCAGAAGACATGAACAGACACTTCTCTAATGAACACACACAAGTGGCTATCAGACGCATGAAAAAATGTTCATCATCACTGGCCATCAGGGAGATTCAAATCAAAACCACATTGAGATACCACCTTACACCAGTTAGAATGGCCAAAATTAGCAAGACAGGAAACGATGCGTGTTGGAGAGGATGTGGAGAAAGGGGAACCCTCTTACACTGTTGGTGGGAATGCAAGTTGGTGCAGCCACTTTGGAGAACAGTGTGGAGATTCCTTCAGAAATTAAAAATAGAGGTTCCTGGGGCACCTGGGTGACTCAGTGGGTTTAGCCTCTGCCTTCTGCTCGGGTCGTGTTCTCAGGGTCCTGGGATGGAACCCCTCATCAGGCTCTGCTCAGCGGGAAGCCTGCTTCCTCTTTTCTCTCTGCCTGCTTCTCTGTCTACTTGTGATTTCTGTCTATCAAGTAAATAAAAAAAATAAAAAAATAAAAAAAATAGAGGTTCCCTGTGACCCTGCAATTGAGCTACTGGGCATTTACCCCAAAGGTACAGATGTAGTGAAAAGAAGGGCCAATCTGTACTCCAATGTTCATAGCAGCAATGGCCACAATTGCCAAACCGTGGAAAGAACCAAGATGCCCTTCAATGGATGAATGGATAAGGAAGATGTGTTACATATAAACTATGGTGTATTATGCCTCCATCAGAAAGGATGAATACCCAACTTTTGTATCAACATGGACGGGACTGGAAGAGATTATGCTGAGTGAAATAAGTCAGGCAGAGAGAGTCAATTATCATATGGTTTCACTTATTTGTGGAGCATAAGAAATGAAAGGGAGGACATGGGGAGATGGAGAGGAGAAGGGAGTGGAGGGAAATTGGAGGGGGAGATGATCCATGAGAGACTATGGACTCTAAAAAACAGTCTTAGGGTTTTGAAGGGGTGGGGGGTGAGAGGTTGGGGGAGCCTGGTGGTGGGTATTATGGAGGGCATGTATTGCACGGAGCACTGGTTGTGGTGCATAAACAATGAATCTGTTACACTGAAAAGAAATTACATAGAAAAGGCTCTTACTCCCTCTCAATTTTTTGTCTTATTTTATTTATCCTTCCCTCACCCCATATTCATCTCTTTTGTTAAATTTCACATATGAGGGGTGCCTGGGTGGCTCAATGGGTTAAATCCTCTGCCTTCGGCTCAGGTCATGATCTCAGGGTTTTGGGATTGAGCCCCGCATCGGTCCCTCTGCTCAGTAGGGAGCCTTCTTCCATCCCCCCCTCTGCCTGCCTCTCTGCCTACTTGTCTCTGTCTGTCAAATGAATAAATAAAATCTTAAAAAAATTCACATATGAATGAAATTCTGTGTTATTTGTCTTCATATAACTGACTGATTTTGGCTAGAATAATACGCTCTAGTTCCATCAACATTATTGCAAATGGAACGATTTCATTCTTTTTGATGGCTGTGTAATATTTCAGCATATATGTGTGTGTGTGTGTGTGTGTGTGTGTGTGTGTGTGTGTGTGTACCACCTCTTCTTTATTCATTTATCTGTTGAAGGACATCTGGGTTCTTTCCATACTTTGGCTATTGTGAACATTGCTGCCATAAACATTGGGGTGCACGTATCCCTTCAGATCACTTTATATCTTTCGGATAAATACTGAGTAGTGCAATTGATGAGTCATAGGGTAGCTTTTTAAAAATTCTTGAGGAACTTGCATACTGTGTTCCAGAGTGCCTGCATAAGTTTGCATTCCCACCAAAAGTGTGAGAGAGCTCCCATTTCTCTGCATCTGGGTCAATGTCTGTTGTTTCCCAAGTTGTTAATTTAAGCCATCTGACCAGTGTAAGGCCAGATCTCATTGTGGTTTTGATTTGTATTTCCCAGATGTCAGATGATGTTGAACATTTTTAAATGATTCTGTTGGCTATTTGTATGTCTTCTTTGGAAAAATGTTTGTTCATGTCTTCTTCCCATCTCTTAACTGGAATTTTTTTTGGGAGTGGTTGAGTTCAACACATTCTTTGTAGATTTTGCATGCTACCCCTTTATCTGATAAGACATTTCAAGTATATTCTCACATTCTGTAGTTTATCTTTTAGTTTTGTTGACTCTTTCCTTTGTTGTGCAAAAGCTTTTTATTTTGATGATGTCCTGGTAGTTCATTTTTGGTTCTGTTTCTCTTGCCTTTGGAGAAGAAGTTGCTGTAGTTGAGGAAAAAGAGGTTGTTGCATGTGTTCTCCTCAAGGATTTTGATGGATTCCTGTCTCATATTTAGATCTTTCATCTATTTTGTATTGATCTTTGTGAACAGTGTGAGAGGATGTTCCAGTCTTTCCCTTCAGTATGTGGCTGTCCAGTTTTCCCAACACCATTTGTTGAAGAAACTTTTTCCATTGGGTATTCTTTCTTACTTTGCAAAGATCAGTTGACCATAGAATTGAAGGTCTATTTCTGGGTTTTCTCTTCTGTTCCATTGATCTATGTGTCTCTTTTAATGCCAGTACCATACTGTCTTCATGATTACAGTTATGTAATATGGATTGAAGCCTGATATTGTGACATCTCCAGGTTTGGTTTTCTTTTTCAACATTCTTTTGGCCATTTGGGGTCTTTACTGGTTCCAAATTTTAGGATTCTTTGTTCCAGCTCTGTGAAAGATGTTGATGGTATTTTCATACAGATTGCATTGAACGTCTATGCTTTGGGTAGCAGATATTTTTAACAAAATTTGTTCTTCCAATCCATGAGCATAGAATGCTTTTCCGTTTCTTTCTATCATCCTCTATTTCTTTCATAAGTTTTCTATAGTTTTCAGAGTATTTACCTCTTTGGTTAGGTTTATTCCTAGGTATCTTATGGTTTTTGTGCAATTGTAAATGGGATTGATTCCTTAATTTCTCTTTCTTCTGCCTCATTGTTAGTGTAGAGAAGTGCAACTAACTTCTGTGCACTAATTTTATATCTTTCAACTTTGCTGAACTACTGTGCCAATCCTACTAGTTTTTGGGTAGAGTCTTTGGGTTTTCTACATAGAGTATGATGTTGTCTACAGAGATAGAGAGTTTGACTTCTTTTTTTTTTTGCCAATTTGGATGCATTTTATTTCTTTCTGTTGTGTGATTGCTGAGGCTAGGACTTCTAGTACTATGTTGAACAATAGTGTTGAGAGTGGACATCATTGTTGTATTCCTGACCTTAGGGAAAAAGCTTTTAGTTTTTCCCTGTTGAGGGTAATATTCATTGTGGGTTTTTAATTTATGGATTTTATGATATTGAGGTATGTTCCTTCTATCCCTAAAATGCCAAGAGTTTTAATCAAGAAAGGATGCTGTATTTTGTCAAACTTTTTTTCTGCACCAATTGAGAGAGTCATATGGTTCCTTTCTTTTATTAATGTGGTGTATCACAATGGTTGATGTGCAGATTATAAACAACCTTTGCAGTCAAGTAATAAATCCCACTTGTTGGGGTGAATAGTCATTTCACGTACTGTTGTAGCCTATTAGCTAGTGTTTTGGTGAGAATTTTTGCAACCATGTTCATGGATATTTGTCTGTTATTCTTTTCGGTGGGGTCTTAGTCTGTTTTTGAGATCAACATAATCCTGGTTTTATAAAATGAGTTTGGAAATTTTCCTTCCATTCTATTTTTGAAGCAGCTTCATAAGAATAGTTATTATTTCTTTCTTAAATATTTGATAGGATTTCTCTGGGAGTCCATCTTGCTATCTGACCCTGGAATTTTGTTTGTTGGGAGATTTCTTTTTTTTTTTGAAAGATTTTATTTATTTATTTGTTATATATATATAGAGAGCGAGCACAGGCAGACAGAGTGGTAGGCAGAGGCAGAGGGAGAAGCAGGATCCCTGCCGAGCAAGGAGCCCAATGTGCGACTTGATCCCAGGACGCTGGGATCATGACCTGAGCCAAAGGCAGCTGCTTAACCAACTGAGCCACCCAGGCGTCCCTATTGGGAGATTTCTGATTACTGCTTAGTTTCTTTGCTGCTTATGGGTCTGCTCATATGAATGAAACTAGGAGCTGGTTCATTGAAAAAATTAGTAAGTCAATAAAACCCTAACCAGACTTATCCAAAAGGGAAGAGAAAGAACCCAAAGAAATAAAATCATGAATGTAAGAGGAGAGATCACAACCAACATTGAAGAAATACAAACAATTGTAAGAGAATATTATGATTGCCAACAAATTAGGCCATCGTGAAAAATGGATACATTACTGCAAACACATAAACTACAGAAACTGAAATAGGAAGAAACACAATGCTTTGATAAACTGAAGTTTATTACACTTTTTAATCATGAGCATAGACTAGGTGGCATTCCCAATACTGATTTTCTGCTTTTTCCTAGTAATAGGGCACTCTTTCATAGCGATGCCATATATTCAGATTAAAATATCAATATAGGGGTGATCATGTACCTTGGATTCCTGTTGTGGTAACCAGTGGTTCCAGACTTAGTGTCTTAAAAGAGCACAAAGGTATTACCTTAGTGTTCTGGAGGTCAGAAGCCCCAAAATGGGTCTCTCTGCAAGTAAAAATCAACTTGTCAGCAGGGCTGCATTTCTTTCTAGAGACTCTAAGGGGTAACCTACTTTCTTGCCTTCTCCAACTTCTAGAGACCATCCAAATCCCTTGCCACATGGTCCCACCCTCCATCTTCAATGCCAGCAGTGGCTGGTTGCATCTTTGTCATGTCTCATCTCTCAGGCTCTTATTGCTGTCTCCTTTTTCCATCCACAGATCTTTGTGATTCCATTGACTTTATCCAGATAACCCCAGATAATCTCTATTTTAAGGTTGGAATATTAGCAATCGTAATTCCTTTTACAGCTTTAATTCATTTTCTCTTGTAACCTAATATTTTCACACATTCTGAGGATTGGGATACAGACATTTTAGGAAGGCCATCATTCTGCCTACTATAGCACATGACCCCAATTTTCCCATATGTATGTGAGCTACAATCTGTTAGTGGATCTTCTAGGAAATATGTATTTTCCTAATGAAAAAAGAACAGATCTTCAAAATGGTGAAATAGGAGTTTTCTGATGTCTTTTGTCCAAGGGCACCACTTTTGACAACTCATGGTGGAGAGTACCTTTGTGGAAGTCCAGGGGTCTGACAAAGAAACTCAGGCCTAAAATTGAAGCAAAATAAAGCAAGCATTGAACACACTGAAGAGAATAAGAGGAAGAATTACATTTTACCCACATACTGTCTATCCCAAGGCAGCACACTCAGTGCCATGGGAGATTTTCTTGGTCAGGGACTTCTCCCAGGGATGAATGTGAAAGAGTATAAGTGAGTGCCTGGCTTCCCCAGTTGTGCAGGATCCTGCCAGTGATACACATTCATTCCTAACCCACCCAGAAAACTGTCCCACGGGTAGAGGAATCCTGGACTCACTTCCTGTCCTAAAGGATGCCTTTTCTGGTGTCATCAAGAGCTTAGGAAATGTGAAACTTAGATGGCTACAATAGTCCCTATGGGGGGAACACTTTCTCTGTGCCAGGCAATTTCCTGTGAACTCTAAAATATTTCTAACTTCTCAGACCAAATCCTTGGATGGAATTTTTCCAGTTTACAGATAAGGGAACAAAGCTTGGAAGGTTCATTTTCTGTCATAAGGAAAAAGAGAAACCTGAAAACTTGTTTGACCACCCAAAGTCAGACCTGAGGTGAGTACGGGAATTCTGGGAGAAGAAGAACACAACTCACTCTGACACTGGACCACAGCCTTAACACACAATATTTGTACAGATAGAAACAGGTAAACACGACTGGGAGCTAGTTACAAATGCACAATCTCTGGGCCACCCCAGAGGTGCCAAGTTAATAGCAGCACCTCCTATGCTATGACAGTCAAAAATTTATCCAGATATTTTCAGATGTCCTCAGGAGGCAAAATCATGCCTGGTTGAGAATCACTGGCCTATCTTGTTGCATTCAAGTCAAAGCACATCGATTTGTAATGACCCAGTTCATAATTCTGGGTCAGTCACTCAATCCTTCCAAGTCACATTTCTATAAATGTGGAATGAGGTTCATCAATTTATGGTCCTCATAAAATGGCTTTTGGAAAAATAAATGAGACAATCCATATAAGATTCTGAGATCAGTCCCTGGTGCATTAAAAGGTCTAAATAGATCTCTTATGATATCAAATGTTTCAAAAGTGAAGGACTAAATGTCAACTTTTAACCTGTATTAAAAGCACTAAACTCCTATTGATTTCTTAAAAGAACTATGAATCCAGAATTGTTGTAATTATGGTTTTATAGCAAAGGAACACACTCTTGCTTGTTGAAGAAGGGAGAGCAATTTTCTAGAGTTATCAGGAGGGTGGTCCCAGCAGGAGTCAATGTTTTGGAGACCCAAGGGACGTGGTCAAGACAGGTTTCTCAGCCTTATATTTGGGGAAAACTTTTAGTCAGGGCTTCAGAAAGTTTCAATGTTAGAGCTCTGGAAGCCAGGCAAATTCAGGAAGGAATAATAAACATTGGATGCACCTGAATTCAAACTTGCTCTCCTAGGAACAGAGAATCTACAGGAAAAATTCAGTTCTGTCCAGATTAAGTTCCCATGGGGAGATATGCTCAGGGGTTGGAGTAATAATGGGAAATGTGTTTAATGAGCACGGATAGGGAAGAGATACAACAAACATAAGGAGCTGTAGTATTTCCTCACTGCAGTCCCTGGGCATGTTCAGCTTTGAGCTGGAGGAGACATAGTTTTTGCATTCTGATTCCCAAGTCTGCTGAAGGACCCACACTTAACTCCTTCCTATTGCCTTGTCTGGAAATAGCTTCAGGCTCCATCATCAACAATCCAGGGGGTAATTCGGATCACATTGAGATCTTCCATCATCACGGTGAGTCTCAGAGGTCAGCAGGTATTTCAGGAATGGTTCAGAGAGAATGGAGGCAGAAAGCTGTCACCTGACAGCCTATTAAACCTAGCCAGGTGATCATTATGTTTGTTGGCATGATGAACTCACTAATTTAGTGTCAATTTATTTTATATATTAGAAAAAGAAATGTCTGCAAACTTGGCAAAAAGGATTACTGTAGGTAATTGAGTGGTGGGAATAGAAGTCTAGTTGGATGAGACTAAAGTAGGAATGGAGGTACTCTCTTTAGGAAAGAGATTTTCAGTAAAGGGGAATATGAAAATAGACTATTAGGTATGGGGGTGGGTGCAGAGCCATTAAGGCATTTAAACAATATTTTTCATATGGGACATATTGGAGCATATTCTTTATTTGTTAGAAAGATCCAGACCCAGATTCTTAACTATAGGAAACACTGAGGGTCATTAGAGGGATGTGGGTGGGGGGAACTGCAGTTCTTGATACATACATTTTACAGAATCCTTTCCCATATTAGGTACTCATTTAAAAAGCTTATTCACAACACATTCAGGAATAAGCTAATTGCTTTATTTTGTACTTACTTCATTACCTGGAGGAAGAATATATTTAAGGTTTATTTAGCTATTTACTTTCTCTATCTAAAATTGTCTGTGCAAGTTCTTTGCTTTATATACTGGGGTCTTATTATTGTTATTGTTTGTTTCTTATTTTTCTTATTATTGTCTTATTGTTATTCTTATTATTGTTTTTGTTTGTGTGCTGTTCTTGCTGAATCATTTTCTTTTCTTTTTTTGATTGCATTCTTTCAATAAAATAACTACAAATATTTAAGCCAAGTTTGCTATTTGCTGTTTAATTCTTGTATGTATGTAGAGATGTATTTGTTGTGTAGTGCGAGAGTTTACAAATTTTGAATGGTCTTTCAGTTGGTCATATACTGTTCCACCACCTATTGCTTTTTATGTGCATCACCATAATAAGCTACCTTTTGAATTCTTTGCTATGTATCTTCACATCTATGCTTCCTTACTGCTACCATTTGTCCTTTTTGATTAGATCTATTCTTCTAAACCAGCATTCACTTTCTGATATCCTGTGAAACACATTCCTTTGCATTAAAGTTATATCTTCACAAACATATTTGACTCCACTTATTTTTATATAAGATGACATATAAATTTATTTTATTTTATTTTTTTAAAAGATTTTATTTATTTATTTGACAGACAGAGATCACAAGTAGGCAGAGAGGCATTCAGAGGGAGAGGGGGAAGCAGGCTCCCTGCTGAGCAGAGAGCCCATTGCGGGGCTTGATCCCAGGACCCTGAGATCATGATCTGAGCCAAAGGCAGAGGCTTAACCCACTAAGCCACCCAGGCGCCCCGACATACAATTTTAGATACTGTTCTCTGCATATTTGTAGAATCAATAAGTATAAATTATAAATTATATTTTCCTAGTTTTTTTAGGTTTTTGCCCTTTCCATTTTGATTTAGAGACCTGTGTTAATGTGATGAAATTAATGTTTTTGTATCTTAATAGAGTGCCTTTAAAAAAAAGATTTTATTTATTTATTTGACAGACAGAGATCACAAGTAGGCAGAGAGGCATGCAGAGAGAGAGGGAAGTAGGCACCCTGCTGAGCAGAGAGCCTGATGTGGGGCTCAATCTCAGGACTCTGAGATCGTGACCAGAGCCAAAGGCAGAGGCTCAACCCACTGAGCCACTCAGGTGTCCCTAGAGTGCCTTTTTAAATTCAGTGTTGATTAATAAGGTTGTTTTGAATCCACTGTGTTTATTCTGGTTTTCTTCCCCCGATATGCTTTTTATTTTATAAACTCTATCTTCTAAAAATGTGTTTCTATCCAAATGCACACCTTTAAGAAAATTAAAAAAGTGAATGAAGGAGGTGAGGTCCCTACTCGCTTGGGTCTTACGTTAAGTGAACAAAGCAGAGTAGATAACATAAATGTGAATGTGACTAATATCCTCAGCTGTACACAAATGAAGAAAGGATATAGGTTTTTGAGATATGTCTTGGATTTATAGAGTATATTGTAGGGATGCCTACATATGTGGGACAAAAATCAGAAACAGGAGTAGAGTGTGCCCAGAGGGTTTGTCAAGAGAAAGATTGAGGGTTGCCCGGGGAGCTCAGGTGGTTAAACACTTAGCTCTTGGTTTTGGCCCAGGTCATAATCTCAGGATGGTGAGATCAAGCCCTATGCCAGACCCCACGCTCAGCAGTGTCTGCTTGAGATTCTCTCACTTTAAAAAAATTATTTTTTCAGTGTTCCAAGATTCATTGTTTATGCACCACACCCCGTGCTCCATGCAATACGTGCCTTCGTTAATACCCACCATCAGGCTCACCTAAGCCCCCAGCCCTCCCTTCCAAAACCCTCAGTTTGTTTCTTAGATTCCACAGTCTCTCATGCTTTTCTCTCTCTCCAATTTACCCCAATTAACTTTTCCTTTTCTTCCCCTAGTGCCCTCCATGTTATTCCCTATGCTCCACAAGTAAGTGAAGCCATGTGATAATTGACTTTCTCTGCTTGACTTATTTCGCTCAGCATAATCTCCCTCCAGTCCTGTCCATGTTGATACAAAAGTTGGGTATTCATCCTTTCTGATGGAGACATAATATTCCATCGTATATATGGACCACATCTTCTTTATCCACTCATCCATTGAAGGGCATCTTGGCTCTTTCCACAGTTTGGCGATTGTGGCCATTGCTGCTATCAACATTGGGGTACAGATGGCCCTTCTTTTCACTACGTCTGTATCTTTGTGGTAAATACCCAGTAGTGCAGTTGCAGGGTCATAGGGTAGCTCTTTTTAATTTCTTAAGGAATCTCTACACTGTTTTCCAAAGTGGCTGTACCAACTTGTATTCCCACCAACAGCATAAGAGGGTTCCCCTTTCTCCACATCCTCTCCAACATTTATTGTTTCTTTCCTTGTTAATCTTTGCCATTCTAACTGGTGTAAGGTGGTATCTCAACGTGGTTTTCACTTGAATTTCCCTGATGGCTAATGATGATGAACAGTATTTCATGTGTCTGTTAACCATTTGTTGTCTTCCTTCGAAAAGTGTCTGTTCATGTCTTCTGCCCATTTTTTTTAACTTGATTACCTGTTTTTTGGGTGTTGAGTTTGAGGAGTTCTTTATAGATCTTGGATATCAGCCCTTTGTAGTGTCATTTGCAAATATCTTCTCCCATTCTGTGGGTGGCCTCTTTATTTTGTTGACTGTTTCCTTTGCTGTGAAGAAGCCTTTGAACTTGATGAAGTCCCAAAAGTTCATTTTCAGTTTTGTTTCCTTTGCCTTTGGCTATCAGACCTCAACGTGAGGCAGAAATCTATCAAAATCTTAGAGGAGAACTTAGGCAGTAACCTCTTCAATATAGGCCACAGCAACTTCTTTCAAGACATTCTCTCACTTTTTTAAAAAAAATTAAATTCAATTAACCAACATAGAGTACATCATTCGTTTGTGTTCAATAATTCATTGTTCCCTATAACACCCAGTACTCATCATACTTGCCATCCTTAATGCCCATCACTCAGTTACCCCACTCTCCTACTCATTTCCCTTCGGCAACCTTCAGTTTTTTTTTTTCACAGTTAAGACTGTCTCCCTCTCTGGTTTCTTATCATTCAGTTTTCCCTCCCTTCCCTTACGATCCTCTGCATTACTTCTTATATTCCACATATGAATGAAACTATATGATAATTGCCTTTCTCTGCTTGACTTATTTCACTTAGAATAATCCCCTCCAGTTCCACTCATGTAAATGAAAATGGTAGGTATTCATCCTTTCTGATGGCTGAATCATTTTTCTTTGTGTATATAAACCACATCATTTAAAAAATATTTTATTTATTTATTCGACAGACAGAGATCACAAGTAGGCGGAGAGGCAGGCAGAGAGAGAGGGGGAAGCAGGCTTCCCGCTGAGCAGAGAGCCCAATGTGGACCTCGATCCAGGACCCTGGGATCATGACCAGAGCCGAAGGCACTGAGCCACCCAGGTGTCCCATCCATGCTATTCCTTGTGTCCCACAAGTAAGTGAATCCATGTGATAATTGGCTTTCTCTGCTTGACTTATTTCACTCAGCATAATCTCTTGCAGTCCCATCCATGTTGAGGCAAAAATTGGGTAGTCATCCTTTGGGATGACTGAGTAATATTCCATTGTGTATGTGGAACACATCTTTATCCATTTATCTGCTGAAGGACATCTCAGCTCTTTCCACAGTTTAGTTATTGTGGATGTTGCTGCTATGAACACTGGGATGCACATGGCATTTCTTTTCACTACATCTGTTTCTTTGGGTAAATACCCAGTAGTGCAATTGGCAGGTCATAAAGTAGCTCTGTTTTTAATTTTTTGAGAAATCTCCACACTGTTTCCAAAGTGGTTGTACCAGCTTGATTCCCACCAAGAGTGTAAGAGCTTCCCCTTTCTCTACAACCTTTCCAATACTTGTTTTTTGTCTTGTCAATTTTTGCCATTCTAACAGGTGTAAGATGGTATCTCAGTGTGGTTTTGATTTGAACTTCCCAGATGGCTAATGATGATGAACATTTTTTTCATGTGTCTGTTAGCGATTTTTTTTTTTTTTTTAGATTTTATTTATTAGACAGACGGAGATGACAAGTAGGCAGAGAAGCAGGTAGAGAGAGAGGAGGAAGCAGGCTCCCTGCTGAGCAGAGAGCCCAATGGGGGCTTGATCCCAGGACCCTGGGATCATGACCTGATCTGAAGGCAGAGGCTTTAACCCACTGAGCCACCCAGGCGCCGCTTGTATGTCTTTTTTTTGAGAAGTGTCTGTTCATGTCTTCTGCCCATTTTTTGATGTGATTATTTGTTTTTTTTTTTTTTTTGGTGTTGAGTTTGCGAAGTTCTTTATAGATCTTGGGTATCAGCACTTTGTCTGTAGTGTCCTTTGCAAATATCCTCTCCCATTCTGTGGGTGGCCTCTTTGTTTTGTTGACTGTTTCCTTTGCTGTGCAGAAACTCTTTTCTTTAAACACATTTTTTTGAATTTCTTTCAGTGTTCCAGAATTCATTGTTTATGCACCACACCCAGTGCTCCATGCAATACGTGCCCTCCATAATACCCACCACCTTGATAAAGTCCCAGGAGTTCATTTTTACTTTTGTTTCCCTTGCCTTAGAGACATATTTTTCAAGAAGTTGTTGTGGCCAAGGTTGAAGAAGTTACTGCCTATGTTCTTCTCTAGGATTTTGATGGATTCCTTTCTCACATTGAGACTTTTTATCCATTTTGAGTTTATCTTTGTGTTTAGTGTAAGAGAATGGTCCAGTTGCATTCTTCTGTATGTGGCTGTCCAATTTTCCCAGCACCATCAAGAAAAGAAGAGATTCTTTTCTTCCCATTGGATATTCTTTCCTGCTTTGTCAAAGATTAGTTGACCATAGAGTTGACAGTCCATTTCTGGGGTCTCTATTCTGCTCCGTTGACCTGTGTGACTGTTTTTGTTCCAGTACCATGCTGTCCTGATGATCACAGCTTTGTAATTTAGGTTGAAGTGAGGCAATGTGATGCCCCCATCTTTGGTTCTTTTTTCAGCATTATTTTTGGTATTCAGGGTATTTTCTTGTTCCATACAAATTTTAGCATTGTTTATTCCAGCTCTGTGAAAATGTTGATAGTGTTTTGATCAGCTTGCATTGAATGTGTAGATTGCACTAGGCAGCAGAGACATTTAACAATGTTTGTTTTTTTAATCCATGAGCATGGAATTGTTTTTCCATCTCTTTGTATCTTCCTCCATTTATTTTATTTAAAGATTTTATTTATTTATTTGACAGACAGAGATCACAAATAGGCAGAGAGGCAGGCAGAGAGAGAGGGGAGGGGAAGCAGGCTCCCTGCTGAGCAGAGATCCTGATGTGGGGCTCGATCCCAGCACCCTGAGATCATGACCTGACCTGAAGGCAGAGGCTTAACCTACTGAGCCACCCAGGTGACCCCCTCCATTTCTTTTGTAAATGTTCTGTAGTTTCTAGAGTACAGATTCTTTACATCTTTTGTTAGGTTTATTCCAAGGTATCTTATGGTTTTTGGTGCAATAATTCCTTAATTCTCTTTCCTCAGTCACATTATTAGTATAGAAATGCAACTGATCTCTGTGCAATGATTTTGTAACCTGCCACATCGCTGAATTGCTGTATGAGGTCTAGTAATTTGGGTGTGGAGTCTTAGGGGTTTTCCACATACAGTGTCATGACATCTGTGAAGAGCGAGTGTTTGACTTCTTCTTTGCCAATTTGAATGCCTTTTATTTCTTCTTGTTGTCTGATTGCTGAGGCTAGGATTTCTAGTAGTATATTGAACAAAAGTGGTGAGAATGGATATCCCTGTCATGTTCCCGACCTTACAAGAAAAGGTCTCAGTTTTCCCCCATTGAGAATGATAGTCACTGTCAGCTTTTCATAGATGGCTTTTATGATATTGAGGTATGTTCCCTCTATTCCTATACTTTGAAGAGTTTTAATCAGGTAAGAATGTTGTATTTTGTCAAGTGTTTTTTGTATCAGTTGGAAGGATCATATGGTTCTTGTGTTTTCTTTTATTAATGTGTTATATCACATTGATTGATTTGCAAATGGTTCAACATTTGCATCTCAGGAATAAATCCTACCTGGTTGTGATGGATAATCCTTTTATTGTACTATTGGATCCTATTGGCTAGGATCTTGGGGAGAAACTTGGCATCCATAATCATCAGGGATATTGGTCTGTAATTCTCCTTTTTGATAGGGTCTTTGGTTAGGATATCAAGGTAATGCTAGCCCCATAGCACAATTTTGGAAACTTTCCATCTATTTCTGAATTTTGAAAGAGGCTCCGTAGAATAGGTACTAATTCTTCATTAAATGTTTGGTTGGATACCCTGGGGAAGCCAACTGGCCCTGGACTCTTTTCTTTTTTTTTTAAGGTTTTTGAGATTTTTGATAACTCTTTCAATTTCCTTGCTGGTTTTGGGTCTGTTCATATTTTCTGCCATTTCCTGTTTCAGTCTTAATAGTTTATAAGTTTTCAGGAATGCATCCATTTCTTCCAGATTGACTAATTTTTTGGCTTATCATTGCTCATAACATGTTCTTAAAATTGTTTGTAAATTTCCTTAGTGTTATTCATGATCTCCCCCTTTCATTCATGATTTTATTAATTTGGGTCCTTTCTCTTTTCTTTTGGGTAAGTCTGGCCAGTGGTTTATCTATCTTATTAATTCTTTCAAAGGACCAGCTCCTAGTTTCATTGATCTGTTCTACTTTATTTCTGGTTTCAAATTCACTGATTTCTGCTCTAATCTTAATTATTTCTCTTCTCTTGCTTGGCTTAGGCTTTATTTGTTGCTCTTTCTCAAATTATTTTTTTAAAAGATTTTATTTATTCATTTGACAGAGAGAGATCACAAGTAGGCAGAGAAGCAGGCAGAGAGAGAGAGGGGGAAGCAGGCTCCCCGCTGAGCAGAGAGCCCAATGGGGGCTTGATCCCAGGACCCTGGGATCATGACCTGAGCCAAAGGCAGAGGCTTTAACCCACTGAGCCACCCAGGCACCCCTCTCGAGTTCTTTAGTGTGTGAAGTTAGATCATGTATTCTGGATTTTTTACATTTTTGAGTGAGACTTGGATGGCTATGTATTTCCCCCTTAGGACCGTCTTTGCATTATACCATAGGTCCTGGACTGATGTGTTTTTGTTCTCGTTGGTTTCCATGAATTGTTTAAAATTTTCTTTGATTTTCTGGTTGACCCAATTATTCTTAAGTAGGATGGCCTTTATCTTTCAACTGTTTGAATTCCTTCCAATTTTTTGATTGAGTTCCAGTTTCAAAGCACTGTGGTCTGAGAATATGAAAGGAATAAACGCAATCTTTTGGTATCAGTTGAGACCTGGTCCTAGCTAATAGGATCCCACAGTACATTAAAAGAATTATCAATCACAACCAAGTGGGATTTATTCCTGGGATAAAAGCATAGTTCAACATTTGCAAATCAATCAATGTGATAGAATACTTTAAGAAAATAAGAGTCAAGAACCATATGATCCTCTCAACTCATGTAGAAAAAGCATTTGAAAAGATACAACATTCTTTCCTGATTAAAACTCTTCAGAGTATAGAGATAGAGGGAACATTCCTCAATTTCATAAAAATTATTTATGAAAAGCCCACAGCAAATATCATTCTCAATGGGGAAAGCTGAGAGCCTTTCCCTTAAGATCAGGAACACAGCAAAAATGCCCACTCTTGCAACTATTGCTCAATGTAGTACTAGAAGTCCTAGCCTCAGCAATCAGACAAAAAAATAAAAAGAAATAAAAGGTATTGGAATTGGCATAGAAGAAGTCAAACTCTCTCTCTTCACAGATGACATGATACTTTATGTGGGAAATCCAAATACTCCACCCTCAAATTACTAGAACTCATACAGCAAGTCAGTAATGTGGCAGGATACAAGATCAATGCACTGAAATCAGTTGCATTCTTATAAACTGACAGCGAAACTGTAGAAAGGGAAATTATAGAATTGATTCCATTTAAAATAGCACCCCAAACCATAAGATACCTTGGAATAAAACTAACCAAAGAGATAAAAGATCTATACTCAAGTAACTATGGAACACTCATGAAAGAAATTGAAGAAGACACAAAAAGATGGAAAATCATTCCAAGCTTATGGACCGGAAGAATAAACATTGTTAAAATGTCTATGTTGCCTAGAGCAATCTACAATTTCAATGCCATCTAGATCAAAATATCATCGGAATTATTCAAAGTGGTGGAACAAACTATGTTAAATTTTGTATAGAACCAGAAAAGACCCTGAATTGCCAAGGAAATGTTCAAAAAGAAAAACAAAGCTGGGGCATCACATTGCCTGACTTCAAGCTTTAATACAAAGCTTTGGTCATCATGACAGCATGGTACTGGCACAAAAACAGACACATAGACCAATGTAACAGAATAGAGAGCACAGATATGGACTCTCAACTCTATGGTCAACTAATCTTTGACAAAGCAGGAAAGAATATCCAGTGGAAAAAAATCTCTTCAATTGATGATGATAGGAAAATTGGACAGCTATATACAGAAGAATGAAACTTGACCATTCACTTACAGAATGCACAAAGATAAACTCAAAATGGATGAAAGACCTCAATGTGAGACAGCAATCCATCCAAATCCTAGAGGAGAACATAGGCAGTAACCTCTTTGACACTGGCCACAGTAACTTCTTTCAAGACACATCTTCAAAGACAAGGGAAACAAAAGTGAAAATGAATTTTTGGGACTTCATCAAGATCAAAAGCTTCTGCACAGCAAAGGAAACAGTCAACAAAACATAGAGGCAACTCACGGAATGGGAGAAGATATTCGCAAATGACAGTACAGACAAAAGTCTGATAGCCAAGATCTCTAAAGAACTTCTCAAACTCAATAACCCCCAAAACAGGTAATCTGCCAAAAGGTGGGCAGAAGACATGAACAGACACTTCTCTAAAGAAGACATACAAATGGCTAACAGACACTTGAAAAAATGTTCATCATCATTAGGCATCAGGGAAATTCAAATTAAAACCACATTGAGAGGGGCACCTGGGTTGCTCAGTCATTAAGTCTGCCTTCAGCCATGTCATGATCCCAGAGTCCTGGGATCGAGCCCGCATAGGGCTCCCTGCTTAGTGGGAAGTCTGCTTCTCCCTCTCCCACTCCCCCTGCTTGTGTTCCCTCTCTCACTGTGTCTCTCTCTGTCAAATAAATAAATAAATAAATAAATAAATAAATAAATAAAATCTTAAAAAAATACCACACCAAGATACCACTTACACCAGTGAGAATGGCAGAAATTAACAGGGCAAGAAATAACAAATGTTGGGGAGGTTGTGGAGAAAGGAAAACCGTCTTACACTGTTGGTGGGAATGCAAGGTGTTGTAGTCACTTTGGATATTCCCCCAAAGTTAAAAATAGAGCTACACTATGACCTGGTAATTTCATTACTGTGTATTTACCCCAAAGATACAGATTTAGTGAAAAGAAGGGCCATATGCACACCAATATTCATAGCAGGAATGTCCACAATCTGGAAAGAAAAACCAAAATCTGGAATTTTGGAAACCAAAATCTGGAAAGAGATGAGATGCCCTTCCACAGATGAATGGATAAAGAAGATGTGGTCCAAACATACAATGGTACATTACTCAGCTATCAGAAAGGATGAATACCCACCATTTGCATCAACACGATGGAACTGGAGGTGATTATACTAAGTGAAATAAGTCAAGCAGAGAAAGACGGTTATCATATGGTTTCACTTATATAAGGAACATAATGAATAGCATGGAGGACATTAGGAGAAGGAAGGGAAAATGAAGGGGGAGGAACCAGAGGAGGAGACATACCATGAGAGACTATGGTCTCCAGGAAACAAATGGAGGTTTTCAGAGGGGGGTGGGCCTTAGCCTGATAATGGGTGTTAAGGAGGGCATGTATTGCATGGAGCATTGGTGTTAGATGTAAACAATGAATCATGGAACGGTACATCAAAAACTAATTAAGTACTGTATGGTGACTAAAATAACATCATAAAATAAAAAAGTAAATATTATTTAAAAAACCACTTTTGCATTTAGTGTCATGGATATGAAACTTTGGACTATATCCCAGAGGAAAACATTCCTTTTGTCTGTGACCTAGCATGTGTGCACAGGCAAACGCAGGAATAGACACTTGCACATAGACACTGATGTACACATACAGCTCAAGGAGGAACAACACAAAATGATTTGGTATGCACCCTGATTGTATGCAATGCATTCTGATATTTTCTATTGTGGCTTATTCATTCTCTTCTATTTTATTCTTAGAAACCATAGTCTGACCCCAGAAATGGTCCAATCTCAGAATATGGAAAATATTCCTACATATTTTCTTACATCCTCTGTTCCTGTGCTAGTAACTCCCTGTTTCTATTCTTTCTTATCACTGGCAACTTCTATGAATAGATTCTCTCCTTCCTTCATGAAATATGTATTTATTCCTACTGTCCCCATCTAAACTATGTCTGGGGGTAAAGCGTGGATGTATGTATAACATGCCCCAGTGCACTCTCAGTCTACCAGGGCCATATTCAAATTTCAAAAGTTAATAAAAAAAAACCCCAGGCTTTTCTCAGTGTCTTTGCATTGGTTGTTCCCTCTTATGGGCACACACTTCCCTGGATAACCTTGTGTGCCCTAGTATCACCTCCTTGAGGCCTCTGTATAAATGTGTACTGGTCTACCTGAGCAAGTAGCAAAAAATGACATACGCATCTACTATCCTTTTTACCTTTTTTTTTTTTTCAGAGCACCTGTCATCTTCTGATACTCTATCTGAACTTTCATCTGCTTATCTTCTCCACTAGTGAACTATGCAGACACTTGTTTCTTGACACCTATACTCTTTGCCTAGAGGTTATTCAGTACTCAGGTTTATTCCTCAAATGTGTGACAGAATTCTCATTAAAAGTATAGAATACATGAGTACTTGGGGAAAAGGTCAAATGTGGGATGCCTATTCTCATTCAGAGCTGACATAGGGAGTCTCAATGGGGGACAAGTTCCATATAAATCTGGAGATATTGACTTTTGATTGCAAGACAAAAATTCTAGAATTTCAATGATACTTGTGATGTTCGTTTTGAGAAAATTAGTCATGTTACTTTTTGTTTCCTGCTAGTCACCTCTACCACATGGAACCAGGAAATGATACACAAATTTCAGAATTTATTCTTCTCGGATTATCAGAGGAGCCAGAACTGCAGCACCTAATATTTGGGCTTTTTCTCTCCATGTACCTGACCACTGTATTTGGAAACCTGCTCATCATCTTGGCCGTCAGCTCAGACTCCCACCTCCACACCCCCATGTACTTCTTCCTTGCCAACTTGTCCTTTGTAGACATCTGCTTCACCTCCACCACCATCCCCAAGATGCTGTGGAACATCCAGACTCAGAGCAAAGTCATCACCTATGAAGGCTGCATCACGCAGATATTCTTTTTCCTACTCTTTGCTGGATTAGATGACTTTCTGTTGGCTGTGATGGCCTATGACCGTTTTGTGGCCATATGTCACCCCCTGCACTACATGGTCATCATGAATCCAAGCTACTGTGTACTGCTGGTTCTGGCATCCTGGATGATGAGTACCCTGAATTCCTTATTACAAAGCTTAATGGTGTTGTTGCTGTCCTTCTGTAGAGAGTTACAAATCTCCCACTTTTTCTGTGAAATCAATCAGGTGGTCCAACTTGCCTGTTCAGATGCCTTTCTTAATGATATGTTGATGCATTTTGCAGCTGTTCTGCTGGCTGGCTTTCCCCTAGCTGGGATCATTTACTCTTACTCTAAAATTATTTCCTCCATACACAGAATACCATCATCTCAGGGCAAGTATAAAGCATTTTCCACCTGTGCATCTCACCTCTCAGTTGTCTCCTTATTTTATTGTACGGCCCTAGGAGTGTACCTTAGCTTTGCTGTTCCTCAGAGTTCACACACAAGTGCAGTAGCCTCAGTGATGTACACAGTGGTAACATCCATGCTGAACCCTTTCATCTACAGCCTGAGGAATAGAGACATAAAGAGGGCTCTGAAAAGACTTATCTGGGTTCCAATGATATGAGAGCCAATTGTTGTGGGCCTGAAGAAATACTGATTGTTGGGTTCACAGCTTCAGAGCCAGGAACTGCTATTTTTAGATCAGGTTGTGGAAGTAAAATCTGCTCCTTCTAGTTATTTTTCTGAGAGAACGTGACTGGGGAGAGAATCCTCAGGCAGACTCCCTGGTGAGTGTGAAGGCTGAGGTGTGGCTTGATTAAGGACCCTGAGATCCTGACCTGATCTGAAATCAAGAGTTTGATGCTCAACCAATTGAGCCACCCAGGTGCCCCAAGTCTGTCAATTGTCTTACATCGCTACTTTGACTTCTCTTCCTGATAATGTGGATTCTAGCACTGCTCCCCTTAAGTCTCAGGCAACTGACAGGGATGTTTAGACTAGGAAAGCATGGACACACCCTTGCACCCATGAGCTTGTGGACATTCCCACTGATGGTTCCCTGACCAGAGCTCTGCTGGTCTGCTGAAGCTACACAGGTCCTTGGGTTCTCATTGTGATTTCCAGACATGTTTCAGCAACACCCATCAGAGAATTCTAACAAAGTTAGGTTTATTACTCACAGGTCCTGAAGGGCAGAGGCAGAAAGGTCTGGGGGGTGCAGAGAGAGATTCAGAGTGAGTGAAAGTGTACAACTAGGGACACTGACTTTATCAGGGTCCATGGGCAGAGTGGTTATGTGTTGCCAGGTTCACTCTTTATTGACCAGTTTAAAACATATGAGCCCTATTCTGGCATTGAAGGGGAAAGCAGGGTCACACATGTGTCAGTATTGAGGTTACCCAGGGCTTTCTGAAGAGGTACTTCATGACCAGGGGCAGCCCGAGTGCTTATCTGGTAATAGTGTCCAGCACCTGACAATTTGTTTATTCAATATTTTTGTCCTGAAATAGGTGTTTCAGAAGTCAAAAGCTTAATGTCAGGCACTTTCTCTACAAACATGCTACTGTGATTTATAACTAGTCTCTTTGTTTTATTCTATTATTTACATAAGTGTCCAGAATGACTACTGCAGCCACTGGCAAATGCTTATTAGCAAATGTATATCTCCAGTGGAGTCTACATAGAAAGACAAATTTGAATAAATAGATTGACCTTATATGTTCTTAGTGTCTGAGACAACTGCAAATAAGAGGATGCATTCTCTTTGGGTAGATACACAGTAGTGTGATTACTGGATCATAGGGTAGTTTTATTTTCAGTTTTTAAAAAAGATTTTATTTATTTATTTGACAGACAGAGATTACAAGTAGACAGAGAGGTAGGCAGAGAGAGGAAGGGAAGCAGGCTCCCCACTGATCAGAGAGCCCGATGGGCTTGATCCCAGGACCCTGAGATCATGACTTGAGCCAAAGGCAGAGGCTTTAACCCACGGAGCCACCCAGGCGCACCTATTTTCAATTTTTTGAGGAGCCTCCACACTGCTTTCTGAGTGGCTGCACCAGTCTGCATTCTCATCAACAATGTTGTATTCTCAACAATACAAGAGGTTGTCCATATTGCACCAACAACTGTTGTTTCCTGTGTGGTTAATTTTAGCCATTCTGACTGGTGTAGGGTGATATCTCATTGTGATTTTGATTTTCATTTCCCTGATGAGTCTTGATAGTATCTTTTCAACTATCTGTTGATCACCTGTATGTCTTCTCTGAGGAAATGTCTGTTCATCCTTTCTGGCCATTTTAAAATCAAATTATTAATTTTTGGGTGTTGTATAAATTCTTTACATATTTTGGATATATTTAAAAATTTTTAAATTTAAATTCAATTTAATTTACACATACTGTATTATTAGTTTCAGAGGTAGAATTTAGTGATTTATCAGTTGCATACAATACCCAGTGCCATTACTTCAATTGCCATCCTTAATGTCCATCACCCAATTACACCATCCCTCCAGAGTGCTCCCTCCAGTAACCCTTAATTTGTTTCCTGTAGTTAAGGGTCTCTTATAATTTGCTTCCCTCTCTGTTTTCATTATTTTATTTTTCTTTCCCTTCCCTTATGTTCATCTTTTTTTCTTGAATTCTATGTATAAGAGAAATCATATGATATTTGTCTTTTTCTGACTATTTGGCTTAGCAAAATACCCTCTAGTTCCATCCATGTCATTGCATATGGTAACATTTCATTCTTTTGATGGCTGAGTAATATTCCATTGTATGTATATTACCTCTTCTTTATACATTAATCTTTTGAGGGCCTCTGGGCTCTTTCCACACTTTCACTATAGTGGACATTGCCTCTATAAACATTGGGATGCATATGCCACTTTGAATCACTATGTTTGTATTCTTTGGATAAATACCAAATAGCATAATTGCTGGGTTGTAAGGGAGTTATATTTTTAACTTTTAGGAAAGTCCATACTGTTTTCCGGAGTGGCTGCTCCACTTTGCATCCCCACCAGACAAATTTGAATAAATATGCAAATTTGAATTGCGTGATTAAGAGGGCTCCTCTTTCTTCACATCCTCCTAATATTTTTTGTTTCCTGTGTGGTTAGTTTTAACCATTCTGACAGGTGTAGGGTGATGTTTCATTTTGATTTTGATTTGCATTTACCTGGTGATGAGTGATGTTGAGCATTTCTTCAAAGGTCTGTTTGCCATTGTATATCTTCCTCAGAGAAACATCTGTTCATGTCTCCTGGCCATTTAAAAAATTATTTATTTATTTGAGAGGCAGAGTGAATAAGAGAGAGGGACAGAGAGAGCAAGAGCATGCAGAAACAGAGGAAGAGGCAGAGAGAGGGGGAGAGGCAGGATCCCTACTAGTAGGGAGCCTGATGTGGGGCCTGATCCCAGGACTCCAGGATCAAGACCCAAGCCAAAGGCAGACTCCAAACCCACTGAGCCACCCAGGTGCCCCTCTTCTGGCCATTTTTTTTAAAAAGATTTTTTATTTATTTACTTGTTAGAGAGAGAGAGCACAGGCAGACAGAGTGGTAGGCAGAGGCAGAGGGAGAAGCAGGCTCCCTGCCAAGCAAGGAGCCTGATGTGGGACTCGATCCCAGGAAGCTGGGATCATGACCTGAGCCGAAGGCAGCTGCTTAACCAACTGAGCCACCCAGGCGTCCCCTTCTGGCCATTTTTAATTGAATAATTGAACTGTTACTAATTTTTTTGATGTTGACATATATAAGTTCTTTATATATTTTGGATAGTAATTCCTTATTGTATATATCATTTGCAAATACCTTCTGCCATTAAATAAGTTGTCTTTTGGTTCTGTTGATTGTTTCCTTTGATGAGCAGCTTTTTATTTTGATGTAACCATTTACAACATGGATGAATCTAGAGAATAGTGAAATCAGACAATCAGAGAAAGATAAATACTGTATGATTTCACTCATATGTGGAATTTAAACAGCATTAGCTGCAGCATCAACAACAATAAAAACAAAGAAAAAAGAGACAAACAAAAGAAAAAAGACCTAAAATATGGAAAACAAAGTGGTGGTTGCCAGAGGGGAGGTAGGTGGGGTATGGGTGAAGCATGTGATGGGAATTAAGAGTACATCCATCATGGTGAGCATAGAGTAATGTATAGATTTACTGAATGACTGTATTGTACAACTGAAACTAATATAAAACTCTATGTTCATTACACTGGAATTGAAACAGAAATAAAAAAATAAGACCCAAGAGGGTGCAAGCTTTCAAACTACCCACTTTATTACTATCCAAAATATTTCTTTTTCATGCTGTACATGTATTTATTGAAGCATAGAAGATTGGTGTCTACACTGAAGGAGGTTTAATCCTTGAGGTGAAGGATTGCTTAGTCTCTTCTATGTTTTGCCACTGTGTTATCTTCCTTTTTCTACTTGAAAACTTCCAATGCTACCTGTTAATATGACTCTTTTATTTTTTTTGCAAAATAATTCCATTTTCCTGATATTTGTCACAAATGCTATGGGATGGCAAAAGAACAATACGAGCGTCATCCATTTCATACCTCCTTCCTGCTCTGAAATATTTTCCACTTACATGATGAGAGGATACTTCACAGGAGTGCTCCCTCTCCTGCCAGTCATGTGGCTCAAGATCACCATTTCCTTGTAGAGTTGCATGTCCTTCAATTTCTCCCAGAAATTGAATTACTCCAGAGCAAACATATAGCCACTTATTCATAAAGTCATTGGAAATAAACTTGAGTAACATAAAGATCAGGGTTGCTCTCCTTAATGTCAGATCATATGTCGTAAATAAAAAGCAGAACATGTTCTGATTGCCTCAGGTCTGTTTGCGTGATTATTTTGTGAGTCAACTCTTTTTTTCCCCTTGTATTTTTTTATTGTGTTATGTTAGTCGCCATACAGTACATTATTAGTTTTTTTTAAATTTTTATTTATTTGTTATAGAGAGAGAGAGAGCAAGCACAGGCAGACAGAGAGGCAGGCAGAGGCAGAGGGAGAAGCAGGCTCCCTGCCGAGCAAGGAGCCCGATGTGGGACTCGATCCCAGGACGCTGGGATCATGACCTGAGCCGAAGGCAGCCGCTTAACCAACTGAGCCACCCAGGCGTCCCCATTATTAGTTTTTGATGTAGTGTTCCATGATTCATTGTTTGTGTATGACACCCAGTACTCCATGCAATCTGTGCCCTCCTGAATACACATCACCAGGATCACTCATCAACCCACCCCCCACCTTCTAAAATTCTCCGTTTGTTTCCTGGAGTCCATAGTCTCTCATGGCTTGTCTCCCATTCTGATTTCCTCCCCCTCATTTTTCCCTTTTCCTAATGTCCTCGATGCTATTCCTTATGTTCCACAAATAAGTGAAACCATATGGTAATTCGCTTTCTCTGTTTGACTTATTTCAGCATACTCTCTTCCAGTCTCATCTAAGTTGATGCAAAAGTTAGGTATTCATCCTTTCTGATGGCTGAGTTATATTCCATTGTATTATATTGACCACATCTTCTTTATCCATTCATCTGTTGAATTAAATTGAAAAATTATGCTTGTGATAGACCTTTTGCAGATGGCTGCAATTCACCATTTATCTCTGTATCCGCATACTTGGAAATGTGACTGTGAAGATCCTCCCATCGAGAAGTGGAATCTATTTCTGCAAATTTGAATCTGAACTGAACTTAGTGTTTTATTTGCCTTGACTAAAGTGTATGCTGAAAATGACAATGTGCCTCAAGGGGCTGTTGTGTATTTTTGCTGATCTCTTGTAACCCTGCCTCTGCCATGTATACAAGTCTAGGCTAGCCTGCTGTGGGAGGATAAAACATGTGGAGCAGAGCCCAGCTGCTCTAACAATGGCCAACCTAGACCAGCCTACCATCAACAAGACCCTAACTGTGAGAACACAGCCAGGATTAGAGGAGCACTTCCTCCTGACCCACAGCTGACCACAGCCTCAGAAGGACACCAGCAGAGACTAGGAAACTTTCCCATGATAGGCCCCATGCAATTTTAAAGGAAGCATTATCTTATATCTTTTATGTTTGGCATGGCTTGTCATGAAGCAATACCTGACTGATACAATAATCAATGTACACAGACTGAGAATGATAAAAATAATCTGCTCCTTATTTTTGACATTTGTCATGATATTTGAAGGGAGTATCCATAATGGCCAAATTATTCACATTTATTTTAGATAACTCTACTAAAATGTTACTATCGTTGAGATTCCCTTCGAGGTAACTGGTAGAGGTTGGAAAGACCTCTATGTTTTCACAGGAAAAACTTGTGGGACCCTCAGTCACAAGTTTCCATTCCCTGAGCCTTACTGGACAGGAATTCCAGTCCTTATCTGAGACATCCTTTGACAACAGGATTGAAGAGAGTTTAGAGCATAAAAAATAAAGACGTTAGTGACAGAGTGAACACACCAATTGTTCACTCACTCACACTAGAATGTTTATGACAACATTTTTAAAGGGGGAGATACTAAGTTTGGACAATGGAGGGAGTAATATTTGAAAGTAAGTCTTGAAATGTTCAAACAGAAACAGCAAAATCATCCAATTAAATAATACAAAATCTGACTCTAAATTCTTAACTCCAATTAATAAAACCCTTTAAACATGGACACCAAACATTCCACTTCAGTGAATAGAGGTTCATCATTAAAATCACATTATCCCTGATAAAATATGGTGTGATAGAAACATTTTCTTCATCATATTTTGGGTCTTCTCTGATACTAAGCCCATATTAAGCCAATTGATTTATGCAAATTTGTCTGTCAGTAGATTATACTTGAAGAGAGTTAATCATGAGCAATTTTTGCCTTACTATTCTGTGCCAGGGATACTATGGATGCTAAGCTGGCAAGGAGTCCCAATGAGGATCACAAAGCCCCATGACTAGCTTCAAAACAAACTAGTAGGTTAAAGTCAATATTATCAAAAAGAGCATTTCAACTAGTAACAAAAATGAACGGCAGATAAAAAGTAAAAGTCAGTGATCTCAGAATTTCCTCAATTTACAATAAAATTATAAAAATGGCCTCAGTTGCCAATGTAGTTTATTTCATAAAACTAGGACAGTTCATCACTATGTGAGTCAAATGAAATGTCCAAATACTTTCTTTTTATTACTGTTGTCTGTAATTTTTAATTGAAGTTCAATTAGCCAACACATAGTACATCATTAGTTTTTTATGTAATTTTTCAGTGCATTTATGCACTGAATATGAATTTATGTAATTCATCAAGTGCATATAACACCCAGTGCTCATCTGATTCAAGGTTGGGACTAATGTTGGAAATTAAGAAAACAAAGGGAAACTTGTTGACTATCACAAGAAGCAGAAAGTTCAACAGGAGACTTATTTAAATTCAATAAAGCAAGAGAAGGAGGCAAGATGGTGGAGGAGTAGGGGACCCCATTTCAACTGGTCCCCTGAATTTAGCTGGATATCTATGAAACCATTTTGAGCACCCAGGAAATCAGCCTTAGATGTAAGAATATATACCTGGATCTCTACAAGCAGAAAATGACTGCTTTTTGCAAGAGAGGACATGTGGAGTCATGAATCTACAGGGAGATAAAGGACAATAAACCAAAGGGGGAGGGAGCCTCCATAGGCTGGCTCCTGGAATGTGATCTAACACTAGAGCACAAAATCGGATCCCATAGAAATCAGCACTAGTGAGAGACATTCTTCTGTGAAAGGGGCTCTGGAAATGAAAAAGCAGAATTCTAGGTAGGGCAATGTGGTCTCCAGATATAAGGAGCCAAAGAGTGAAAGGAGGAGCCTGAAATGGTAGAGTGCCCTAGCAGTGGAGCAAGGAAGCAGGTTATGATTAGAGAGCCCAGGAAGGGACTCTCAGCTCTGATCGCCATAAACCTCAAGCCAGCCGGTCAATAATGGCTCTTTTCCAGAGCATCCTGAAAAAGTCTGGAACCTTGCAGGTGACCAGTCAAAAATCACAGGGAGGCAGTGGCTAGAAAGGACATTCGGGTGGCGCCTAGACATGACCCAGGAGCTTCAGGCATGTGCAGGAGCCCGAGGCAAATCATGACTTCAGAATCACAAGGGGCAGTTGCACTCCCAGATCCCTGGGACTACCTCTGAGAGGATTTCTGTTGGCTTGCACCATGACAGACTGCAGTTTTCTGTGGTGCATACAGAAGTGGAGACTGTTTGTCTTCAAGTGTTTATTAAAGAGGACAAACTATGAATTTTCTGCTCTGGGCCAGAGCCTGGCTACAGCCATTTTTTGCTCTGATCTTTGAGGAGGCATGGAAAGCCTCCAGGGAAAAAAAGTCACACAGAGGACTGGTTTTCACTGAGCCCATCCTCCTGACAGGGGATGGGGGCAACTTTGCCCAGGTGGTGTTATCTGAGAAAAAGAATGCAGGTCCTTCCCCAAGAAGACAGTGTAGAAGAAAAGGAGGAGAAGAACCCTATGGATCCCCAAAGACTGTAAAATCCCAATGTCAGGGGAAAATAGAATATTGACCTCAAGGTGTTACCTTGAAACTAGAGCTTTGTATCATGACACAACCGAATATTCATTCTTCTCGAGTGCACATGGAACTTTCTCCAGAATAGACCACATACTGGGTCACAAATCCAATCTCAACTGATACCAAAAGACCAAGATTATTCCCTGACTATTTTCAGACCTCAATTCTTTGAAACTGCAACACCTCCATAAGAAAAAAAAAATGGAAGGAACTCAAACACATAGATGGAAAAGACCATCCTGCTAAGGAACCAGGAAATTAAAGAAGAACATAAACAATTCACTGAAACTAATTAGAATGCAAACATACCAGCCCAAACCTATGAAATACTGAAAAGGAGGTCCTAAGAAGGAAGTATATAGCTTTCCAAGCCTCTCCCAAAAAAAGGAGAAAAATCCCAAGTGCATAAGCTAATCTTACACCTAAAGGAAATGGAGAAAGAACAGAAAATAAAGCCTAAAGCAACCATAAGAAGAGAAATAATACAGATTAGAGCATAAATTGATGAAATAGAAACCAGAAAAACTGTAGAACAGATCAACAGAACTAAAAAGCTGGTACTTTGAAAGAATTAATAAGATCGATAAACCTCCGGGCAGACTTATCCATAGGAAAGAGTAAGGAATCAAATTAATAAACTCATGAGTGAAAGGAGAGAGATCATGACAAACAACAAGGAAATACAGATAATTTTAGGACATATTATGAGCAATGATATGCCAATAAATTAGGCCATCTGGAAGAAATAGATGCATCCTGGAAACTTAGAAACTACCAAGACTGAAACAGGAATACATAGACAATCTGAATGGACCAATAATCACCAAGGAAATTGAAGTACTGATCAAAAACGTCCCCAAAGATAGGAGCCCAGGGTGAGATGGCTTCCCAGGGTAATTCTACCAAGCATTTAAATAAGAAATCATACCTATTCTACTGAAGGTACTTCAGAAAAATAGAAATGGAAGGAACACTTCCAAACTCATTCTATGAGTCCAGTATTACCCTGATCCCCAAACCAGACAAAGAGCCCATGAAAAAGGAGAATTACAGACCAATATCCCTGATCAACATGGATGCCAAAATACTCGACAAGTTCCTAGTCAATTCCTTTTATATTCCTATATTCCACCATGGCTTCACCAATATTCATTTTCAGCAACAGTACAATGAGTTCCAATTTCTCCAACTCTCACTGTTCTATCTGAATGTAAGTTGATTGGCAACCCTGTTCAACCTGTTCAATCCAATTCACCTTAATTCTCCCTTGCAATATACAATATCATGTGCATAGGTATGGGGATTAGGATGTGCACGTATTTGAGAGGTCCTTATTCTGCTTTCTAAAATGGTTTTTCTTTCCATTCTCTGATTCACTTAGTTCACTTAGCATAATACCCTCCAGTTCCACCTATGTCAATGTAAATTGTAGGTATTCATCCTTTCTGGCTGCTGGGTAATATTCTATTGTATATATGAACCATATCTTCTTTATCCATTCACCTTTTGAAGGACATTTCAGCTCCTTTCACAGTTTGGATATTATGAACATTGCTGCTATGAACATTGGGGTGCAGGTGCCTCTTCTTTTCACTACATCTGTATCTTTGGGGTAAATACCCAGTAGTGTAATTGCTAGGTCATAGGGTAGCTCTATTTTGAATTTCCTGAGGAAACTCCATGCTGTTTTCCAGAGTGGCTGTACCAGCTTGCATTCCCAGCACCAGTGTGGGAAAACAGCTCCCATTTCTCCACATCCTCACAATACTTATTTCCTGTCTTGCTAAATTTTGCCATTCTAACTTGTGTAAGGTGATATCTCATTGTGGTTTTGATTTATATTTCCCTGATGAGAAGTGATGGGGAGAATTTTTTCATGTGTCTATTGACCACATGTATGTGTTTTTTGAAGAAATGTATTCTGCACATTTCTTGACTGGATTATTTGTTTTTTTTTGTTTTGTTTTCGGGTATTGAGTTTGATAAGTTCTTTACGGGTCTTAAATACCAGCCCTTTCTCTGATATGTCATTTGCAAATATTTTCTCCCATTCCATAGGTTTCCTTTTAGTTTTGTTGATTGTATCCTTTGCTGTGCAGAAGCTTTTTATCTTTTTTAAAATTTTTAAAATTTATTTAATTTCTTTTCAATATAACAGAATTCATTGTTTATGCATCACACCCAGTGCTCCATGCAATACGTGCCCTCCATAAAACCCACTTGATGCTGTTTCCAAAGTTCATTTTTGCTTTTGCTTCCCTTGCCTTTAGAGACATGTCTTGAAAGAAGTTGCTGTGGCTGAGGTAGAAGAGGTTACTGCATATATTCTTCTTTAGGATTTTGATGGATTCCAATCTCACATTTGGTCTTCACCCATTTTGAGCTTAATTAACTTGATTTATTAAGCTCCTGCTCTGTCTGATGCACACACAGTTTCCCATTTGTCAATTTCATACATTTCTATTTTTTTTCCCAACACTGGATCACAAATGTCTAGAAAATTCTATATCTTACATAGGGCAATTCAGAGTCTTAAAATGAATTTCATTTCAAATGAAATGAATGATTTCATTTGAATTGAATTATGACCTGCCAAGTAAATTATGCCTAGATTTCCCAGGAGAATAATCATGAGCTGCATTCTTCATATTTAAGAAACTATACGTGGCCACTGAGCATTTTACATCTTTATTGTAGAGGAATATTAAAAAATCTCAATTTTCACCTTGAGTCTGTCAGTCTTTTTACATATCTACCTTCACTCTTCTTCTTGATGATGTGGGTTCTAACCCTGTTCCCTTTAAATCTCAGGCTATGGGAAGAGAGGCTCAGGCTAGGAAAGCCCAGGCACTCCCCTGCACCCCTGTGCCTGTGGACATTCCCACAGACACTTCCCTGATCGAACCTCTGCTGTGGCTGAACCAACCCTTGGATTCTTACTGTGATTGCAAAACACACCTAAGCAACACCCATTAGAAAGCTCTGACAAAACCAGGTTTATTTTTCACAGGTCCTGGAGGGCACAGGGAATGCCCAGTGGTCATTCAGGGAGTTCTCAGAAGGAAAGAGAGACACTGAGAGGGAGAGAGAGAGATTGCTGCTGAAGGATCTGCACTTATCCAGGTCCATGGCCAGAATGGTAGGGGACTGTATGATCAAGATTTATTGGAAAATTTTATATGAGTAGAATTTAGCTGAAGGGGAAAGCGGGGTCATTCATATGTCAGTATAGAGGTTACCCCCAGGCTTTTTGAAGAGGTATTTCATGGCTGAGGCAGCCCGAGTGTTTCTCTGGTAATTGTGTCCTACACCTGACAATGTGTTTACTCCACATGGTTGTCTCTGAAATAACCAGAAACTTAATATGAGGCACTTACTCTACAGACATGCTACTGTGTCCTAACGGGTCTCCCGCTTTTACTCAGTGATTCAGCTTAGTGTCCAGAAAGTCTACCATAGTCCCTGCAAACACTGATTAGCAAACATATATCTCCCAATGGAGACTGCATGGAAAGACAAATTTGAATAAATAGATGAACCTGGTATGTTCTTAGTGTCAGGGTGATAGTAAATATGATGAAGCAAAATTTCAAAATATTCATTTTGTTACTACTCAATGTCTTGTATGTTTTATCACCAAATGATCTTCTTGTTTCTACATGAAAATTTTCACTGCTGATTGCTAATATGATTCTCTGTATTGTTACATGAGATACCTCCCTTTTCATGTTTGCCACAAATGCTAAGGGACCTTAATATCATCTATTTCATACTTCCTTCCTGCTCAGAAATCTCTTCCACCTGCATGATCAGAGGATGCTTCACAGGAGACATGGATGTCATGCCCATCGTGTAGTTCAGGGTCACCAAAAGTTAAAAGTGCATGTCATTCAGACTCACCCAGTGACCCTGAAGGGAGACCACACACAGTCACTTGTTCATAAAGTCGCTGGAAATAAACACAGTAATAGGATGATTACTGTTGCTCTCCTTATTTATTAGATCACGGGCAACAAATAAAAAGCAGTACATGTTCTTGCTGCCTCATGTCTGTAGACTTGGATTGTTGTGTCAGTCAGCTCTTGCTGTATAACAGGCTGTCTTTGTTAAATGGAAGAACAATTGATGTGGGTTCATAGAACACAATGGTCAAGAGAGAATTCTTGAGCCATTTTACAATACAAGAAGATGCTTTTACTATAAGCACAGGGACAAGACCCATTGACAGAAAGAGATGCATTGGGATTGGGAGGAGAGACTGGCTGCATCCTTTTAAATTTGTGGAGGGAAGGGTGTTAGAGATAATGTAAGTTTCTAAGGAATTTCCATATGCTGAATGTGAGGTTCACAGGACCTTAGAGGTCTGACTATTGAAAGCTAAGGTTGTTTTAGTCTCTAATGAAACATCAATACTAAGGCAGCCATGAGTTGCTGAGGTGATGTCACACTCTGAATGTCTGAAATATTCATCAGGGCCTGTGGGGTATAAGGAGAAGGACTTTTAGCTATATTTTCCTTGTATTTGTTCTCATCATCAATATCTTTACAGTCAAATGACTTTATACTCTGGGAAGCATTTCTGATCTCTGCTGCAATGCTCATGGATCTGTGGTTAGTGGTGAATCCCTACATTGCACTACTAGGGCTCACCTAAGATGTGGTGTGGCCCTAGTGCTCTTCTGTCTCAGCCAATCCATGGTCTTATTACTACATTTCTGTAGGTTATCCTTCTATTTACAACATAAATTTACATATGTGAATTATTTGAATTTCATCCCACTGTTCCAACTTCTATAATTAACATTTGCTTTCCTTCCTTATAGGCTAGCTATCTCACAAATCATCAATGGAGAGTAAGCTACCTGTGCTCTGGATCCTACCCTTATCCAAGAGCTGTAGATATTTTCCCATTTATTCAATTATTGGAATATAATTACATACAGTAAACTGCATATTTAAAGTGTAGAATTTGATGAATTAAAGGAGCTATCCCCAAATGAGAAACACATAGTGCAAGTTTACATTTATGGATAATTAAGACTTTTACATAAACTTTAACTGTTTTTTTAGGTAATTGTTAAAATTTTCAAGCCCTTAAACCTCTGTCCTTCTTTCTTCTTTTTTTATTTAAGCTTTTTTTTCAAAGATGTTTATTTATTTATTTGTTATATATAGAGAGAGCGAGCACAGGCAGACAGAGTGGTAGGCAGAGGCAGAGGGAGAAGCAGGCTCCCTGGGGAGCAAGGAGCCCGATGTGGGACTCCATCCCAGGACGCCGGGATCATGACCTGAGCCAAAGGCAGCTGCTTAACCAACTGAGCCATCCAGGTGTCCCTATTTAAGCTTTTTTATTTAAACATATAATGTAGCCCCACCACCCACCACCCTCTCCCAATCTCTCATCCCCCCAAACCCCTCAGTTTGTTTTATGACCTTAAGAGTCTCTTTTGGTTTGTCTCCCTCCTGATCCCATCTTGGTTCATTTTTTCTTTTCCTACCACCTTAACCCCCACTCCCCTTGCATCTCCACTTCCTCCTATCAGGGAGATCATGTGATAGTTGTCTTTCTCCAGTTGACTTATTTCGCTAAGCATAATATGTTCTAGTTCCATCCATGTCATTGCAAATGGTAAGATTTCATTTCTTTTGATGGTTGCACAGTATTCCATTGTATATATATACCACTTCTTCTTTATCCATTCATCTCTTGACGGACATATAGGTTCTTTCCATAACTTGGCTATTGTGGACATTGCTGCTATAAACATTCGGGTACACGTGCCCCTTCAGATCTCTACGTTTGTATATTTAGGGTAAATACCCAGTAGTGCAATTGCTGGGTCATAAGGTAGCTCTATTTTCGATTTTTTGAGGAACCTCCATGCTGTTTCCCAGAGTGGTTACACCAGCTTACATTCCCACCAAAAGTGTAGGAGGGTTCCCCTTTCTCCACATCCTCCCCAGCATCTGACATTTCCTGACTTGTTCATTTTAGCCATTCTGACTGGTGTGAGGTGGTATCTCATTGTGGTTTTGATTTGTATTTCCCTGATGCCCAGTGATGTGGAGCACTTTTTCATGTGTCTGTTAGCCATTTGGATGTCTTCTTTGCAAAAATGTCTGTTCATGTCCTCTGCCCATTTCTTGATTGGATTATTTGTTCTTTGGGTGTTGAGTTTGCTAAGCTCTTTGTAGATTTTGGATACTAGCCCTTTATCTGATATGTCGTTTGCAAATATCTTTTCCCACTCTCTCAGTTGTCTTTTGGTTTTGTTGACTGTTTCCTTTGCTGTGCAAAACTTTTGATCTTGATGAAGTCCCAATAGTTCATTTTTTCCCTTGCTTCCCTTGCCTTTGGCGTTGTTCCTAGGAAGAAGTTGCTGCGGCTGAGGTCGAAGAGGTTGCTGCCCGTATTCTCCTCAAGGATTTTGATGGATTCCTTTCTCACTTTGAGGTCCTTCATCCATTTTGAGTCTATTTTCGTGTGTGGTGTAAGGAAATGGTCCAATTTCATTTTTCTGCATGTGGCTGTCCAATTTTCCCAACACCATTTGTTGAAGAGGCTGTCTTTTTTCCATTGGATGTTCTTTCCTGCTTTATCGAAGATTAGTTGACCATAGAGTTGAGGGTCTATTTCTGGGCTCTCTATTCTGTTCCATTGATCTATGTGTCTGTTTTTGTGCCAGTACCATACTGTCCTGATGATGACAGCTTTGTCATAGAGCTTGAAGTCTAGAATTGCGATGCCACCAACTTTGGCTTTCTTTTTCAATATTCCTTTGGCTATTCGAGGTCTTTTCTGGTTCCATATAAATTTTAGGATGATTTGTTCCATTTCTTTGAAAAAATTGGATGGGATTTTGATAGGCATTGCATTAAATGTGTAGATAGCTTTAGGTAGCATAGACATTTTCACAATATTTATTCTTCCAATCCATGAGCATGGGACATTTTTGCATTTCTTTGTGTCTTCCTCAATTTCTTTCATGAGTACTTTATAGTTCTCTGAGTATAGATGCTTTGCCTCTTTGGTGAGGTTTATTCCTAGGTATCTTATGGTTTTGGGTGTAATTGTAAATGGGATTGACTCCTTAATTTCTCTTTCTTCTGTCTTGTTGTTGGTGTAAAGAAATGCAACTGATTTCTGTGCATTGATTTTATATCCTGACACTTTACTGAATTCCTGTACAAGCTCTAGCAGTTTTGGAGTGGAGCCTTTTGGGTTTTCCACATATAGTATCATATCATCTGGAAAGAGTGATAGTTTGACTTCTTCTTTGCCGATTTGGATGCCTTTAATTTCTTTTTGTTGTCTGATTGCTGAGGCTAGGACTTCTAGTACTATGTTGAATAGCAGTGGTGATAGCGGACATCCCTGCCATGTTCCTGACCTTAACGGAAAAGCTCTCAGTTTTTCTCCATTGAGAATGATACTTGCTGTGGGTTTTTCATAGATGCTTTGATAATATTGAGGTACGTGCCTTCTATCCCTACACTTTGAAGAGTTTTGTTTAGGAAGGGATGTTGTACTTTGTCAAATGCTTTTTCAGCATCTATTGAGGGTATCATATGGTTCTTGTTCTTTCTTTTGTTAATGTACTGTATCACATTGACTGATTTGTGGATGTTGAACCAACCCTGCTGCCCTGGAATAAATCCCACTTGGTCATGGTGAATAATCCTTTTAATGTACTGTTGGATCCTATTGGCTAGTATTTTGGTGAGAATTTTCGCATCTGTGTTCATCAGGGATATTGGTCTGTAATTCTCTTTTTTGATGGGATCCTTGTCTGGTTTTGGGATCAAGGTGATGCTGGCCTCATAAAATGAGTTTGGAAGTTTTCCTTCCATTTCTATATTTTGGAACAGTTTCAGGAGAATAGGAATTACTTCTTCTTTAAATGTTTGGTAGAATGCCTCTGGGAAGCCATCTGGCCCTGGGCTTTTGTTTGTTGGGAGATTTTTGATGACTGTTTCAAGCTCCTTACTGGTTATGGGCCTATTCAGGTTTTCTGTTTCTTCCTGGTTCAGTTTTGGCAGTTTATATGTCTCTAGGAAAGCATCCATTTCTTCCAGATTGTCGAATTTGTTGGCATAGAGTTGTTCATAATATGTTCTTATGATTGTTTGTATTTCTTTGGTGTTGGTTGTGATCTCTCCTCTTTCATTCATGATTTTATTTATTTGGGTCCTTTCTCTTTTCTTTTGGATAAGTCTGGCCAGGGGTTTATCAATCTTATTAATTCTTTCAAAGAACCAGCTCCTAGTTTCATTGATTTGTTCTATTGTTTTTTTGGTTTCTATTTCATTGATTTCTGCTTTGATCTTTATTATTTCTCTTCTCCTGCTGGGTTTAGGCTTTCTTTGTTGTTCTCTCTTGAGTTCCTTAAGGTGTAGGGTTAGGTTGTGTATTTGAGACCTTTCCTGTTTCTTGAGATAGGCTTGTATCGCTATATGTTTTCCTCTCAGGACTGCCTTTGTTGTGTCCCATAGATTTTGGACCGTTGTGTTTTCATTATCATTTGTTTCCATGGTTTTTTTCAATTTTTCTTTAATTTCCTGGTTGACCCATTCATTCTTTAGAAGGATGCTGTTGAGTCTCCATGTATTTGTGCTCTTTCCAAATTTCCTCTTGTAATTGAGTTCTAGCTTCAGAGCATTGTGGTCTGAAAATATGCAGGGAATGATCCCAATCTTTTGATACCTGTTGAGACCTGATTTATGACCCAGGATGTGATCTATTCTGGAGAATGTTCCATGGGCACTAGAGAAGAATGTGTATTCTGTTGCTTTGGGGTAGAATGTTCTGAATATATCTGTGATGTCCATCTCGTCCAGTGTGTCATTTAAGACCTTTATTTCCTTGTTGATCTTTTGCTTGGATGATCTGTCCATTTCAGTGAGGGGTGTGTTAAAGTCTCCAACTATTATTGTATTATTGTCAATGTGTTTCTTTGATTTTGTTATTAATTGGTTTATATAGTTGGCTGCTCCCATGTTAGGGGCATAGATATTTAAAATGGTTAGATCTTCTTGTTGGACAGACCCTTTGAGTATGATGTAGTGTCCTTCCTCATCTCTTTTATTATAGTCTTTGGCTTAAAATCTAATTGACCTGATATAAGGATTGCCACCCCAGCTTTCTTCTGATGTCCATTAGCATGGTAAATTGTTTTCCACCCCCTCACTTTCAATCTGGAGGTGTCTTCAGGTCTAAAATGAGTTTCTTGTAGGCAGAATATTGATGGGTTTTGTTTTTTTATCCATTCTGAAACCCTGTGTCTTTTGATTGGGGCATTTAGCCCATTTACGTTCAGGGTAACTATTGAGAGATATGAATTTAGTGCCATTGTATTGCCTGTATGGTGATTGTTACTGTATAATGTTTCTTTTCCTTTCTGGTAATACTTTTAGGGTCTCTCTTTGCTTAGAGGACCCCTTTCAATATTTCCTGTAGAGCTGGTTTGGTGTTTACAAATTCTTTCAGTTTTTGTTTGTCCTGGAAGCTTTTTATCTCTCCTTCTATTTTCAATGATAACCTAGATGGATAAAGTATTCTTGGCTGCATGTTTTTCTCGTTTAGTGCTCTGAATATATCATGCCAGTTCTTTCTGGCCTGCCAGGTCTCTGTGGATAAGTCTCCTGCCAATCTAATATTTTTACCATTGTACGTTACAGACTTCTTGTCCCGTGCTGCTTTCAGGATTTTCTCTTTGTCGCTAAGACTTGTAAATTTTACTATTAGATGGCGGGGTGTGGGTCGATTCCTATTGATTTTGAGAGGTGTTCTCTGGGCCTCCTGGATTTTGATGCTTGTTCCCCTTGCTATATTAGGGAAATTCTCTACAATAATCCTCTCCAGTATACCTTCTGCTCCTCTTTCTCTTTCTTCTTCTTCTGGAAACTCAACACCCAAAGAACAAATAATCCAATCAAGAAATGGGCAGAGGACATGAACAGACATTTCTGCAAAGAAGACATCCAGATGGCCAACAGACACATGAAAAAGTGCTCCACATCACTGGGCATCAGGGAAATACAAATCAAAACCACAATGAGATACCACCTCACACCAGTCAGAATGGCTAATGAACAAGTCAGGAAATGTCAGATGCTGGGGAGAATGTGGAGAAAGGGGAACCCTCCTACACTGTTGGTGGGAATGCAAGCTGGTGCAACCACTCTGGAAAACAGCATGGAGGTTCCTCAAAAAATTGAAAATAGAGCTACCTTATGACCCAGCAATTGCACTACTGGGTATTTACCCTAAATATACAAACGTAGAGATCTGAAGGGGCACGTGTACCCGAATGTTTATAGCAGCAATGTCCACAATAGCCAAGTTATGGAAAGAACCTAGATGTCCATCAACAGATGAATGGATAAAGAATATGTGGTATATATACACAATGGAATACTGTGCAGCCATCAAAAGAAATGAAATCTTACCATTTGTGATGACATGGATGGAACTAGCGGGTATTATGCTTAGCGAAATAAATCAACTGGAGAAGGACAACTATCATATGATCTCCCTGATATGAGGAAGTGGAGATGCAATGGGGGTGGGGGCTAAGGGGGTAGGAAAAGAATAAATGAAACCAGATGGGATTGGGAGGAAGACAAACCAAAAGAGACTCTTAATGTCATAAAACAAACTTAGGGGGGTGGTGGGAGGGGGGTTGGGAGAGGGTGGTGGGGTTACATTATATGTTTAAATAAAAATAATAAATTTAATTAAATAAAAAAATTTTTTAAAAGGACCAAAATGAAACATTTATCTATAAGAAATAAAGATGTGAGAAAATACAACTTAAAAAGTGCCAATGAAATGCAAGTTGAAATCAGAAACTTCCAGTTGAAATGACAAAAAACCCCAAAGAAAAGGCAGAGATAACACATAAGAAAAAGGAGAAAAGGAGAATTTTATATGAAAAATAAACACATTATGAGAAGACACCTTGAGCTCAATATCCTATTTTTCCCTGACATTGGAATTTTTAGGGCTTATGGTACCCTTAGGGTTGTTGTCCACCTTTTCTTCTAGCCTGTCTTCTCGGGGAAGGACCTGCAGTTCCTTTTCTCTGGTAACCCTGCCCCACCCCCCAGTGAAAACCAGTCCTCTGTGTGACTTTTTTTCCCTGGAGGCTTTCCATGCCTCCTCAAAGATCAGAGCAAAAAATGGCTGTAGCCAGGCTCTGGCCCAGAGCAGAAAATTCATAGTTTGTCCTCTTTAATAAACACTTGAAGACAAACAGTCTCCACTTCTGTATGCACCACAGAAAACTGCAGTCTGTCATGGTGCAAGCCAACAGAAATCCTCTCAGAGGTAGTCCCAGGGATCTGGGAGTGCAACTGCCCCTTGTGATTCTGAAGTCATGATTTGCCTCGGGCTCCTGCACATGCCTGAAGCTCCTGGGTCATGTCTAGGCGCCACCCGAATGTCCTTTCTAGCCACTGCCTCCCTGTGATTTTTGACTGGTCACCTGCAAGGTTCCAGACTTTTTCAGGATGCTCTGGAAAAGAGCCATTATTGACTGGCTGGCTTGAGGTTTATGGCGATCAGAGCTGAGAGTCCCTTCCTGGGCTCTCTAATCATAACCTGCTTCCTTGCTCCACTGCTAGGGCACTCTACCATTTCAGGCTCCTCCTTTCACTCTTTGGCTCCTTATATCTGGAGACCACATTGCCCTACCTAGAATTCTGCTTTTTCATTTCCAGAGCCCCTTTCACAGAAGAATGTCTCTCACTAGTGCTGATTTCTATGGGATCCGATTTTGTGCTCTAGTGTTAGATCACATTCCAGGAGCCAGCCTATGGAGGCTCCCTCCCCCTTTGGTTTATTGTCCTTTATCTCCCTGTAGATTCATGACTCCACATGTCCTCTCTTGCAAAAAGCAGTCATTTTCTGCTTGTAGAGATCCAGGTATATATTCTTACATCTAAGGCTGATTTCCTGGGTGCTCAAAATGGTTTCATAGATATCCAGCTAAATTCAGGGGACCAGTTGAAATGGGGTCCCCTACTCCTCCACCATCTTGCCTCCTTCTCTTGCTTTATTGAATTTAAATAAGTCTCCTGTTGAACTTTCTGCTTCTTGTGATAGTCAACAAGTTTCCCTTTGTTTTCTTAATTTCCAACATTAGTCCCAACCTTGAATCAGATGAGCACTGGGTGTTATATGCACTTGATGAATTACATAAATTCATATTCAGTGCATAAATGCACTGAAAAATTACATAAAAAACTAATGATGTACTATGTGTTGGCTAATTGAACTTCAATTAAAAATTACAGACAACAGTAATAAAAAGAAAGTATTTGGACATTTCATTTGACTCACATAGTGATGAACTGTCCTAGTTTTATGAAATAAACTACATTGGCAACTGAGGCCATTTTTATAATTTTATTGTAAATTGAGGAAATTCTGAGATCACTGACTTTTACTTTTTATCTGCCGTTCATTTTTGTTACTAGTTGAAATGCTCTTTTTGATAATATTGACTTTAACCTACTAGTTTGTTTTGAAGCTAGTCATGGGGCTTTGTGATCCTCATTGGGACTCCTTGCCAGCTTAGCATCCATAGTATCCCTGGCACAGAATAGTAAGGCAAAAATTGCTCATGATTAACTCTCTTCAAGTATAATCTACTGACAGACAAATTTGCATAAATCAATTGGCTTAATATGGGCTTAGTATCAGAGAAGACCCAAAATATGATGAAGAAAATGTTTCTATCACACCATATTTTATCAGGGATAATGTGATTTTAATGATGAACCTCTATTCACTGAAGTGGAATGTTTGGTGTCCATGTTTAAAGGGTTTTATTAATTGGAGTTAAGAATTTAGAGTCAGATTTTGTATTATTTAATTGGATGATTTTGCTGTTTCTGTTTGAACATTTCAAGACTTACTTTCAAATATTACTCCCTCCATTGTCCAAACTTAGTATCTCCCCCTTTAAAAATGTTGTCATAAACATTCTAGTGTGAGTGAGTGAACAATTGGTGTGTTCACTCTGTCACTAACGTCTTTATTTTTTATGCTCTAAACTCTCTTCAATCCTGTTGTCAAAGGATGTCTCAGATAAGGACTGGAATTCCTGTCCAGTAAGGCTCAGGGAATGGAAACTTGTGACTGAGGGTCCCACAAGTTTTTCCTGTGAAAACATAGAGGTCTTTCCAACCTCTACCAGTTACCTCGAAGGGAATCTCAACGATAGTAACATTTTAGTAGAGTTATCTAAAATAAATGTGAATAATTTGGCCATTATGGATACTCCCTTCAAATATCATGACAAATGTCAAAAATAAGGAGCAGATTATTTTTATCATTCTCAGTCTGTGTACATTGATTATTGTATCAGTCAGGTATTGCTTCATGACAAGCCATGCCAAACATAAAAGATATAAGATAATGCTTCCTTTAAAATTGCATGGGGCCTATCATGGGAAAGTTTCCTAGTCTCTGCTGGTGTCCTTCTGAGGCTGTGGTCAGCTGTGGGTCAGGAGGAAGTGCTCCTCTAATCCTGGCTGTGTTCTCACAGTTAGGGTCTTGTTGATGGTAGGCTGGTCTAGGTTGGCCATTGTTAGAGCAGCTGGGCTCTGCTCCACATGTTTTATCCTCCCACAGCAGGCTAGCCTAGACTTGTATACATGGCAGAGGCAGGGTTACAAGAGATCAGCAAAAATACACAACAGCCCCTTGAGGCACATTGTCATTTTCAGCATACACTTTAGTCAAGGCAAATAAAACACTAAGTTCAGTTCAGATTCAAATTTGCAGAAATAGATTCCACTTCTCGATGGGAGGAGCTTTATATATTACATACATAATTTTTCATATTTCCAAGTACATGGATACAGAGATAAATGTTGAATTAGAGCCATCTGCAAAAGGTCTACCGCACGTGTAATTTTTCAATTTAATAAAGATTTATTAGTGTAGGACAAAAAGTCAACATACAGAACAATACAGTACAGTATAATAGAATTACTCAACAATTTTTCAGATGACTCATGGCTCATCATGGTGATTGTGCTTTTAAGGATCGAGACTGCAAGGTTTTCTATATTTAATTGATATCATCTATAAATAGATAAACAATTTTACTTCTTTCTGATTTGGATGTTTTTTATTTCTTTATATTGCCTGATTGCTCTAGCTAGGATGCGCAGTATTATTTTAATAAGAGTGGCAAGAGTGGATACCCTCATCTTGCTCCTGATTGCAAAGAAAATGTTTTCTAACCTTTCACCTTTGAATATGTTATTGTGGGTTTGTCGGACATGGTTTTCTTTGATGTTGCAGTATATTCCTCTTATGCCCACTTTGTTGAAGGCTTTTTTTTTTAATCATGAAAGGATGTTGCATTTTGTCAAAAGAGCTTTCTGTATGTTTTTTTAAAATTTTTATTTACTTTTTAAATTTCTTTTCAGTGTTCCAGATTTCATTGTTTATGTACCACACTTAGTGCTCCATGCAATATGTGCCCTCAATAATACCCATCACCAGGCTCACCCAACCTCCCACCCCAGCCCCTCCCAAACCCTCAGATTGTTTTTCAGAGTCCATAGTCTCTCATAGTTCGTCTACCCCTCCAATTTCTCCCAATTCCCTTCTCCTCTTCATCTCCCCTTGTCCTCTGTGTTATTTCTTATGCCCCAGAAATAAGCAAAACCATATGATAATTGATGCTCTCTGCTTGACTTATTTCACTCAGCATAATATCTTCCAGTCCCGTCCATGTTGATACAAAAGTTGGGTATTCATCCTTTCTGATGGAGGCATAATACACCATAGTGTATGTGGAACACATCTTCCTTATCCATTCATCCACTGAAGGACATTTTGATTCTTTCCACAGTTTGGCAATTGTGGCCATTGCTTCTATGAACATTGGGGTACAGATGGGCCTTCTTTTCACTACATCTGTATCTTTGGGGTAAATACCCAGTAGGGGAATTGCAGGTTCATAGGGAATCTCTATTTCTAATTTCTTAAGGAATCTCTGCACTGTTTTCCAGAGTGGCTGCACCAAGTTGCAGTCCCATCAACAGTGTAATAGAGTTCCCCCTTTCCCACATCCTCTCCAACACACGTTTTTTAACTGTCTTGTTAATTTTGGCCATTCTAACTGGTGCAAGGTGTTATCTAAACAAAACAAAGTGGTAACCCACGGAATGAGAGAAAATATTCATAAATGACAGTACTGACAAGGGCTGATATTCAGGATCTATAAAGAACTCCTCAGACTCAACACACACAAAACAGATAATCATGTCAAAAAATGGGTAGAAGACATGAACAGACACTTCTCCAATGGAGACATACAAATGGCTAATAGACACATGAAAAAATGTTCATCTTCATTAGCCATCAGGGAGATTCAAATTTAAACCAAATGGAGATACCACCTTACAACAGTTAGAATGGGCAAAATTAGCGAGACAGGAAACAATGTGATTTGGAGAGGATGTGGAGAAAGGGGAACCCTCTTACACTGTTGGTGGGAATGCAAGTTGGTGCAGCCACTCTGGAAAACAGTGTGGAGATTCCTTAAGAGATTAAAAATAGAGCTTCCCTATGACCCTGCAATTGCACTACTGGGTATTTACTCCAAGGATACAGATGTAGTAAAAAGAAGGGCCATCTGTACCCCAGTGTTCATAGCAGCAATGGCCATGGTCGCCAAACTGTGGACAGAATCATGATGCCCTTCAACGGACGAATAGATAAGGAAGATGTCATCCATATACCCTATGGAGTATTATGCCTCCATCAGAAAGGATGAATACCCAACTTTTGTATCAACATGGATGGGACTGGAAGAGATTATGCTGAGTGAAATAAGTCAAGCAGAGGGAGTCAATTATCATATGGTTTCGCTTATTTGTGGAGCATAACAAATAACACGGAGGACATGGGGAGATGGAAAGGAGAAGGGAGTTGAGGGAAATTGGAAGAGGAGTTGAACCATGAGAGACTATGGAATCTGAAAAACATTCTGAGGGTTTTGAAGGGGCAGGCGTTGGGAGGTTGGGTGAGCCTGGTGGTGGGTTTTATGGAGGGCGCGTTTTGCATGGATCACTGGGAGTGGTGCATAAACAATGAATTCTGTTATACTGAAAATAAATTAAATAAGTGAAAATGGGCAGAAGACATGAACAGACACCTCTCCAATGAAGACATACAAATGGCTAATAGACACATGAAAACATGTTCATCTTCACTAGCCATCAGGGAGATTCAAATCAAAGCCACATTGAGATAACACCTTACAGCAGTTAGATTGTTTTCTGTATGTTTTGAGATGATCATATGATTGTTATATTTCACTCTACTAATGGGATGTATCATATTTATTGATTGGCTGAAGTGGTTTAATTCCCACATACTTGTGAACATATCAGATATTTGTGTTGTTACATTCATTGCAATGTTGTTCACAATAGCCAAGACATGGAAACAGCCCATATCCATCAACAGATGAATTAATAATGATGGTATAGCTATAAAATGGAATTCAACAAATAAATGAGGAAGACTGCCTTTGTTAAAACATGGATGGATCCTGAGAGAATTATGCTAAATGAAATAATCAGACTGAGAATGACAATGTCTTTATGATCTCACTTATATGTAAGATACAAAAATCTGAGATCACAGAAACAGAGAGTAGGTTGATGTTTGCCTGTGGCTGGGGTTTAGGGAGATGAGAAGATGCTGGTGAAAGCCTACAAAACTTCAGTTATAAGATCAATGAGTTCTGGGAACTTATGTACAACATGGTCATTATGGTTAACTCTGTTGCACTGTATACCTGAATGTTGCTGACAGTCTACATAGTAAATGTTCTTACAACAAAAAATAATAACTTTGTGAAGTGATGGGTGATTCAATAACCTATCATGGCGATCATTTCACAATGTATATGTATATGAAATCACCAAGTTTTATGATTGAACTTCCACAATTTTTTATGTCAATTATATTTCATTAAAAGTGGAAAAATGAAAGAAAACTGTTCCCATCTCTGTCTTCTATTTGCATTTTAAATGTCACCTACTTCCAGGTGCCTGGGTGGATACCTGGGTTAAAGCCTCTGCCTTTGGCTTGGGTCATGATCCCAGGGTCTTGGGATCAAGCCCCACATAAGGCACTCTGCTCAGCGGGGGTCCTGCTTCATTCTCTCTTTCTCTCTCTGCCTGCCTCTCTACCTACTTGTGATCTCTCTCTGTCAAATAAATAAATAAATAAATAAATAAAATCTTTTAAATAAATAAAGTAACCTACTTCCACAGAACTTTCCCCATAAAAAATGAAAACAAAAGCAAAACCAATACCAGGATGAAAACCACTATGTGTATGTCAATGGGAAGGTCAATCAGTAGGAAAACATCTACATAAGGATGCCATGAAGATAGCATCAGTGATACAACAATTCTTAACTCCATCAATCAGTGAGTTAAATATGAGTTCCCTGGGGATGCCTGGGTGGCTCAGTTGGTTAAGTGGCTGCCTTCAGCTCGGGTCATGATCCCAGCGTCCTGGGATCGAGTCCCACATCGGGCTCCTTGCTTGGCGGGGAGCTTGCTTCTGCCTCTACCTGCCTCTCTGTGTGCCTGTCCTTGCTCTCTGTCTCTCTCTTTCTCTCTGACAAATAAATAAATAAAAAGTCTTTAAAAATATGAGTTCCCTGGTCTCTCTGAGGCATCTGGAAAGAATAATTTTATTGATTTGATCTTTCCTTAGACTAGGAATGGTGATCTACAGTCAAGTGGCAGAGAGGACATATTTACATTTGGAAAAAAGCCTGGTCTTCTGGAGTAAATATCCATAACTTCCCAGTAGACACATAATTCATTCTCACAGTCTTCTCTGAGATCATTCCACTGCTGAAAGTGAGAGTGGAGATGAAACCTTTCTAATTGAAATTTACACCAGTATAGATTGTTTGCAGAGATGGCCCAACATTCCCATCTTTCTCTCTAGCCACGTGTTTGGCAGTGTGTGCAATTACCTTCCCTCAGGTGATGGTGACTTTTCCTCTCTCTTTGATCTGGGCTGGATTAGGAATTTTTAGTTTGCTGTAGCCAGCAGGATATCCTGGGAATGACAGTGGACCTTAGAGCCTTGGTGCGTTTCTGCTGCTCTCTCTTGGAACTCTGCCTCCGTAAATGAAGTGAGCTTGGTGGGCTGCCAGAGGAAGTGAGGACATGTGAAGCAGAACCCAGTTGTCCAAGCCAAAGCTACCCTAGATCACCCACAGGTAGCCAGTTAATCACTGATTGTATTAGAATGCCCCAGAGAGTGATCAGCAGAGATCCCCCAGCTGACATACAACTGACTCAAGACTCTTGAGCAGATCAACAGAGACTATAACATCTCATAAGCATACAACTCCATTTGATACAGAAGACATTATAGCAAGCCATTTGCTTTCAGCATGGCTTGCTATGTAGCAACATTCACGATCATTCTGTTATTCAAGTTTGTTTCTGATAACTATTAAGAAATGACTCTAGGGGCGTCTGGTTTTCTCAGTCAGTTGAGCTTCCAACTCTTGGTGTCAGCCTGGGCATGATCTCCAGCTCCTGGGATGGCTTTCTGCTCCATGTTCACCTAGAGTCTGCTTGAGATTCTCTCTCCCACTCCTCTTCCCTGTCCCCCTTTCTTGCTCTCTCTCTTTCTCTCTGTGTGTGTCTGTCTCTCAAATAAATAAATCTTAAATGAAAAGAGTGACTCTAGTGAGGGTCCATTTCAGCTACCAAGTAGAGTTTGGAAGCATGTGCTTTTTTTTTTTTTTTTGAGACTAACAAGTGACCTAGAATCACATAACTAGGCAGGAATTCACACTCTGTGTGTCTTGCAGAGACATCTTGATTATAGCCTAATGAGACTCATTTTCAGCTTTGACCTCCAGGACTGAAAGAGTGAAATTTGTTTCTGTTAAACCCTCAATGTGGCAATTGGTGATAGCAGCAATAAGAAAGTGATAAAGACATTTCTCCAATTTTGGAACACAGCCTGGATCCTTGCCAATGTGACTGGGGTCCTGTTGCATCCTGAGAGAAAACTCCAGGAAATGGAGAACAAGAGTCTTCCTGGGATAACACCCTGGAATAAACATGGGAGGATCCCTGAGTACTTTCCTGTCCTCCTTTAGATGGATCTGATGTGTGGAGAATCCTTAACTTGCTCTTATCTTTTAAAGTTCAGAGATAATTGTTATTCACTTATCACACTTGAATGCCCACCCAAAGCCCACATCCCACATACAGTCATGTCCTGCACGTAAATCTGTATCCTGTTTGTAACTGGATCTTGTGTAAAGTATAAAAAAAGTGATTGTAAGAAATAAAGTCATCTACTGATATTCAGTCAGTAGTCCCGCCATAATTTTGGCTCCAATCCCCAGGATTCCCACCTCACAAAGGTGACACATCAATCAAGTTTTCTTTGAAGAAATTGAATATAAACCTCTTAAATCATTTGCTTAGCTTCTTGGGGTACAGGCGTTTTGTGTTGAAACCTATCTTCAGTAGAAGAATGATCTAAAATCAGTTTGAGACATTCAGCCTTATTTGGTGGTACAGAGAAATTCTCCTTGCATAAATGTTAATATGGTTTTGTCTTTGAGCCCACTGGGCATTAAGATAGGAAAACAAATTCATTGTGAAAATTAAGGCCACATGTTCTCAATTTTTTTTGGTCTAAATGTCTATATTCCTAATATTCCTTTTGAAAGCAAATGTTCATCTTTTTTTACTTCTTTACCCTCCAAATTTCTCTCAAGCTTTCTTTCAGCATAATAGTAGGTTATAATGAGTTTAATAATAGTTATGAGCCTTGTGCATGTACATCCATGCTTGTGAGTGTGTTTTTTTGAAATAAGAATGTACGTGAATATACATACATTTACATACCCACAACCCTTAGTCTTAAACATTCTTTGATCAAAGTATTTATATACATTTCATCTTTCCTCACAACATGCCTTGAAGTTATATTTATGATACCACATTGTGTTCAGCAGGAAATTAAGGCTAGAGGGATTACACCCTACACAATTGAATAATAAAGATTTTAGAACTTACTGTGCACCTTTTTGAGTTCTATGGAATAGAGTCATGCAGTATGTAGCCATGATTTTTCAATGTCTCTTTCAATTACTAATGCAGTACATTTTATTTTTATTTTTTCTTTAAATTTTATTTGTCTATTTGGGAGAGAGAGAGAGAGAGAGAGAGAGAGCGAGCACACAGACAGGCAGAGATGCAGGCAGAGGAAGAGGGAGAAGCAGGCTGCCCACTGGCAGAGTCTGATGTGAGCTTCAATCCCAGGGCCTGGGATCATGAACTGAGCTGAAGGCAGATGCTTAACTGACTGAGCCACCCAGGCACCCACATTATGCACTTTAAATAAGTACAGTTTATCACATGTCACAATGTTCTAGTAAATTGATTAGAATTTAGAAATTCTAGTGGTGCATGACAGTTAGTTGAGCCACACCTATTGGTGTGGGAGATTTCTCATCCAACTGTGAAAAAGCAATGGTTCACATGTGGATGTTAAAATAGTGGAAGTAAATTAAGAGAATGCACGTTTGATAAACTCATTTAAAAAAAAAACAGAAGATTACCAATATATATAAAAGAAGTAAAATGACATAAATTTGGTCAAGGCAGAAGAGCACTACAGCCACACCCCTCATGGATGAGCCTTAGAAACCCAATGTATAGATGCCCACCTGACTTCAGACTCTTGAAGAGCCCTGCTGAGATCAGAACAACTGCCTACCGTATAATCGCCTTTAATAATAAAAACATTATACTAAGCCATTTTTAAAGATTTTATTTATTTACTTTAGAGAGAGAGGGAGAGAGAACAAACTAGAGAGAGCATGAGCAGAGTTGTGAGGGATATAGGGACAGAGGGAAAGAGAGAAGCAGACTTCCCACTGAGTAGGAAGCAGGATGGGGGTGCTCCATCCTAGTACCCCGAGATCATGACCTGAGCTGAAGACAGATGCTTAACCAACTGAGTCACGCAGGCAACCCTATACGAAGACATTTTATTGTAGGATGCTTTGTATGCAGCAATAGCTAACTGATATAATAATGGAATCAGGAAGAACTCACAGCATTTGTAATAATCTGATTCTTTTTCTCCTAGGCATTTCTACTGATACTTCAAAGTAGCTTTCACGATTACTCTGTTCTTCAAGTTTATCTCATGTAACTGAATCAAAAAATGCCTCCACTGAGGGCCCTTAGAGGTAACATGGGAAGCTTGGGAGAACATGTATGTGTGCACAAAACTTGTGAGTCTGTATCACATACAGGACAGGAACCCAGGGTTGCTGGTGAGTCATCCTGTGCTTATGAAGATCATGTATAATGGATGATAATGATGTTGTTCATTCACTGTCCCTTTAGAGGTTATGGGAAAATTTCAAATAGTGGGAGATATTTCATTTACAGAAATGGAAGCAATCATATTTGTATGAAGCACTGGGAAATTTCAACCAGAAACCAGAAAATAATTTAACAAAACCCCAACATGTCATCAGTCTTTCATCTTAACAAATACACCTTACAAATAGACCCTGACATTCTGTAATTCAATTACTAAATGAGGTGCCTGAGAAGACATGTAACGAATTCTTTGACCTCAGCTGCAACAGCTTCTTGCAAGACACGTCTCTAAAGGCAAGGGAAACAAAGAATGATGTATTCAACCTCATTAAGATAAAAAGATTCTGCATAGCAGAAGTCAACAAAGCTATAAGTCAATCTATGGAACTAGAGAAGATATTTGCAAATGATGTATCAGGTAAAGGACTGATATCCAGGACCTAAAAAGAACTTAAGCCTAACAGTCCAAAAAAATGATAATCCAGTAAATAAATAGGCAGAAGATATGAACAGACCCTTCTCCAAAGAAGACATAAAATGGGCAAAAGACACATGAAGAAATGCTCAACATCACTAGCCATCAGGGAAATACAAATCAAAACCACAGTGACATACCACCTTACATCAGAATGTCTAAAATTAACAAGACAGGGAATAACAAATGTTGGTGAGGATGTGAAGAAAGGTGAACCCTGTCATGCTGTTGGTGGGAATGCAAGCTGGTACAGCTACTCTGGAAAACAGTATGGATGTTCCTCAAGACATTACAAATAGAGCTGCCCTATGGCCCAGCAATTGCACTACTAAGTATTTATCCCAAATATACAAATGTAGTGAAACTATGGGTCACCTGGACTCCAATGTTCTCAATAGCTAAGCTGTGGAATGAACCAAGATGTCCCTCAACAGATGAATGGATAAAGAAAATGTGGTTCAAGTATACAATGAATGTTACTCAGCAATCAGAAAGGATGAATACCCTCCATTTTCATCAACATGTTGAAACTGGAGGATATTAAGCTAAGTGAGATAGGTCAGAGAAAGATAACTATCATATGGTTTCACTCATATGTGGAATCTAATGTGGAGAAGAGCATAAGGGAAGGGAGGGAAAACTAAGGCAGAAGAAATCAGAGAGGGAGACAAACCATGAGTGACTCGTGCCACAAAGGGAAGCACAGTGTTCTCAGATTTTTTGCTGTTATAAAGTTATTTAAAGAGCTGTGGTTGCTAAGAGTATATTTTTCCATGGGAATAGTATTCAGTCAAAAAGATGCTCACTGTGATATATTTTAATTGAAGAAATTATTCTTAACTGATTCATGTAGTCCTTTGAATAAGTGAGAATGTTCCAAATATTTCACACCCAAAGTTAGGAATCACATTGAGAGACTAGGAAGATGACTAAGGAAAAATCTCTCAGATATCAGAGATATCACATAGCTTAATAAATTGAGTTGCATAAATTAAACAGAAAGGAAAAAAATAAAAATTCTAGGAAAAAAATATATGTGCCACTTCCACAATCTGATCAAAGTACCTAATCATTTGGTTCAGGCTTTGTGCCCTGCAATTGTGGGCACTTCCTCAGGCCCATGAAGATTCATGCTTTTAGAGCTGCCACCCCACAGAATCTCATCAGAGCCTCCTTTATATCTTTATTCCTCAGACTGTAGATGAATGGGTTCAGCATGGGTGTGACCACCGTGTACATCACTGAGGCTAATGTATTTGAGTGGGAGCTCTTGGTAGCAGCAGAGCTAAGGTACACTCCTAGGCTTGAACAATAAAATAAGGAGACAACAGAAAGGTGAGACGCACAGGTGGAAAATGCTTTATACTTGCCCCTAGCTGATATTCCACATATGGAGGAAACTATCTTAGAATAAGAGTAAAGGATCCCAGCAAAAGGAACACCACCCAGCAGGACAGCTGCAAAATACATCACCAAATTATTAAGAAAGGTATCAGAACAGGCAAGTTGGATCATCTGATTGAGTTCACAGAAATAGTGGGGGATTTCCAAGATTGTGCAGAAGGACAGCTGCAACACCATAGAAGTTTGTAACAAGGAATGTGAGACACTTAGGATCCAGGACACAAGAACCAGCAGTCCACAAAACCAGGGGTTCATGATGACTGTGTAGTGCAGTGGGTGACAGATGGCCACAAAGCGGTCATAAGCCATCACAGTCAGGAGAAAGATGTCTAGCCCTGTAAACAGTATGAAAAAATACATCTGTGTGATGCAGCCTGCATAGGTTATGGCTTTGCTCTGAGACTGGATGTTCCACAGCATCTTCGGGATTGTGGTGGAGGTGAAGCAGATGTCTACAAAGGATAGGTTGGTGAGGAAGAAGTACATGGGGGTGTGGAGGTGGGAGTGAGAGCTGACAGCCAGGATGATGAGCAGGTTTCCAAACATTGTGATCAGGTACATGGAAAGGAAAAGTCCAAATATGATTGGCTGCAGTTCTGGTTCCTCTGAAAATCCCAGAAGCTCAAACTCTGAAATTCCTGTATTGTTTCCTGGGTCCATGCGGTGGAGTGGCTACCAGCACAAAGGAAAAATAAAGTGACTGATTTTCACTCAAATGGTCATTGCTCATATTGTGGAAATGTAACAATTTATATTTTCCAGTCAAGAAAACTAATTGCAATATTATGTGAATGGATTTGGGCCACTTGAGAGGATTCCAATTCCTCTCTTGATAGGAATTTTCATTGCAACATCAGATGTTCCCCAAAAGGTCAGGTATTGTACGGTTTTAGTAAGAAATTATTTCTTGCATTTGAGAAACATTGAATGGCGACCATGTTTTGGGAATTCTAGTCATAAAGTAGTGGGCGTTGAAAAGCGAATGTCCCTACAATTCAATGATGGTTGTAGGATAGAAGCATATATAAAAATTAAATAATTGAGATGGAGACAGATGTTATAAAGAAAACAGAAGCAGGTTAAGGGAGACATTGTATGGGGTGTTATGTTGGGTGTTCAGTCAAGATTGGCTTAGAGGGTGGCATTTGAATAGATACCTCATGGAAGAGAGGAGGTCTTCCTGACAAAAAGAACAGCTAGTTCAAAGGCCCTACTAGGTGCTTCTGTCAGAAACTCAAGGCTCAGAAGGAAGCCAGTGTGTAGGGAAGTGATGAGAATTGGTGGTAATGAATTTCATAGTATCGTGTGGACTCATAGCTCCTTAAAGTTCAAGACACAGGGAGTTCGTGGTCCACACTATGTAACTCTTGCATTTTGAGATTTTGTTCCAATGAGGTCCTGTCCATTGACATCCCTCCTTAGTGTCATCTGATGATTAAGTTTGGCTTGTGTATTATAAGGGTCACACTGAAAGAGATGAGCTTGTGTATCTCTGCTCTGAGGACTGCTCTCACTCATCAAGTTGCCCAGAGGAGCATGCATATACACACACATATATATTTTCACATATACAAAACATAGCACACTGTGTCTTCCTGGTGTGTGTTACTCTATGTCCCTGTCACTTCCTCGCCACCTACTCCAACACACTGTTTAGTATATGAATGCATACACATCATATAACCATTGTCATAAGGTATATAGAAATAGAACTCAGAATTTCTTATTCATAGCTTCCCAGGAACAAATCATCTTTTGGCTCCATTTTCTAATAGCCACCTCCTGATCTGTGTGTAAAGAAACATAAAAAATTGTGCTCAACACTTAGGGTCTTTTCTGGTTTCCTACAAATTTTAGATTGTTTGTTCCTGCTATGTGAAAAATGTTGGTGGTATCTTGATAAGGATTGCATTGAATATGTATATTACTTTGAGTAGTACAGATATTTTTTTAATTTTTACAATTTTTAAAATTTCTTTTCAATGTACCAGAATTCATTGTTTATGTACCACACCCAGTGTTCCATGCAATACATGCCCTCCAAAATGCCCACTACTAGGCTCACCCAACTTCTCGACCCCCACCCCTTCAAAACCCTCAGATTGTTTTTCAGAGTCCATAGTCTCTCATGGTTCATCTCCCCCTTTAATTTCCCCCAAATCCCTTCTCCTTTCCATGTCCCCATGTCATCCATGTTATTTCTTATGCTCCACAAAAAAGTGAAACCATATGGTAATTGACTCCCTCTGCTTGACTTATTTCACTCAGTGTAATCTCTTCCAGTCCCATCCATGTTGATACAAAAGTTGGGTATTCATCCTTTCTGATGGAGGCATAATACTCCATAGGGTATATGGATGACATCTTCCTTATCCAATCGTCCATTGAAGGGCATCTTTGTTCTTTCCACAGTTTGGCGAACATGGTCATTGCTGCTGTGAACATTGGGGTACAGATGGCCCTTCTTTTCACTAAATCTGTTTCTTTGGGGTAAATACCCAGTAGTACAATTGTAGGGTCATAAGGAAGCTCTATTTTTAATGTCTTAAGGAATGTCTATACTGTTTTCCAAAGTGGCTGTACCAACTTGCATTCCCACCAACAGTTCTCCTTTCTCCACATCCTCTCCAACACACATTATTTACTATCTTAATTTTGGCCCTTCTAACTGGTGTAAGGTGGTATCTCAATATGGTTTTGATTTGAATCTCCTTGATGGCTAGTGGTGATGGATATTCTTTCATGTGTCTGTTAGCCATTTGTACGCCTTCTTTGGAAAAGTGCCTGTTCATATCTTCTGCCCACTTTTTGACATGATTATCTGTTTTGTGTGTGTTGAGTTTGAGGAATTCTTTATAGATCCTGGATATCAGCCTTTTGTCTGTACTGTCATTTGCAAATACTGGTAGCATAGACATTTTAATATTTTTTTCCTTCCAATCCATGAGCATGGAGTGTTCTTACATTTCTTTGTGCCTTCTTCAATTTCACAAGTGTTTTACAGTTTTCAGAGTACAGATCTTTTACCTCTTTGCTTAGGTTTCTTCCTAGATATCTTGTGGTTTTTGGTACAACTGTAAACATCTAAGAGACACATGAAAAAATGATGAATATCATTCACCAAAAGTTAATTACAAATCAAAACCACTGTGATACCATCTCAAATATTGAGAATGGCTAAAATAAACAACTCAGGAAACTGCAGGTGTTGGCTTCGATGTGGAGAAAGGGAAATACTCTCACACTTTTGGTTGGAGTGCAAACTGATACAAACACTTTGGAAAACAGTATGTAGGTTCCTCAAAAAGTTAAAAACAGAGTTATCCTATGACCCCTCAATTGCACTGCTAGGTATTTATCCTAAGGTACAAACATGGTGATTTGAAGGGTACATACACATACTTCAATTAAAAAAAAAGATTTTACTTATTTGTCTGAGAGAGAACGTAAACAAGGGGAGGAGCAGAGGCAGAGGGAGAAGCAGGTTCCCCACTGAGCAAGGAGCCTGATGCTGGACTCAGCCCAGAACCCTAGGATCATGACCTGAGCTGAAGGCAGATGCTTAACTGACTGAGCCACCCAGGTGTCCCCACCTCAGTGTTTATTGCTGCAATGTCCAAAATAGGTAAACTCTGGAAAGAGACCAGATGTCCAACAACAGATGAACAGATAAAGATGTTGTAGTGTATATACACAATGCAATACTACTCAGCCATTAAAGAATCAAATCTTGGCATTTGTAATGACTTGATGGAGTTAGAGTATATATGTGAAGTGATAAATAAGCTAGTCAGAGAAAGACAAATACCATATGATTTCATTCATATGTGGAATTTAAGAAAGAAAGGTAATGAAAAAAAAAGAAAGAAAGGTAATGAACATAGGGGAAGGGAAGGGAAAATAAAATAAGATAAAAATGGAGAGGGAGAGAAACCATAAGAGACTCTTGATTATAGGACACAAACTGAGAGTGGCTGGAGGGGAGATGGATGGGGGATGGGGTAATTGGGTGATTGGCATAAAGGAAGGCACATGATGTAATGTGCACTGGGTGGTTTAAAAAAATTTTTTTTAAAGATACTATTTATCTATTTACTTGGATAAGATCTTATTTATTTATTTTAGAGAGTGTATGAGCGAAAGGAAGCATATGAGGGGCAGAGGAAGAGGGGGAGGGAGAAACAGACTCCCCTGCTGAGTGGACATGGGACCCACAACCCTGAGGTCATGACCTAAGCGGGAGGCAGATGCTTAGCCAACTGAGCCACTCAGGCACCCCTGGACTGGGTGTTTTAGGCAACTGGCGACTCACTAAATTCTACCTCTGAAATTAACTGTATGTTATATGTTGATTAAATTGAATTTAAATAAAAAATGCAAAAATAACGTTAGCAAAAGAATTTTCAGTAAACAGAGAGATAGATACAGACAGACAGAGGGAGGGAGAAAATGGACATAAAGAGCAAAATGATCAAATAAACTCAGTTGTCATGAGGGACTATGAGGAAGGAAAGCTTCCTTGGTGCTAGTGACATCAAGTCCTGATTATACCCCATCCATACCCAGCAAAAATAATAAATAAATAATAAACAAATAAATAAATTTGTCCACAGCAGAAATTAATGACAATCTTTATGGTGTGAAACACCTTGCAGATTGAAACTCACAAGAGAAAAATGAGTAAAAAGAACAAACCAACACTTCAGAAAATTTAGGTGTTTCTACTACCAGATAGCAGATGACTTGTTTTTCTGTATCTTTTCTACATTTATTTGAGCAGTTGGTTTTTGTTTGGTCCAATACGGGATGAGGTGAGCCCCTTTATCACTTTTCTTATGTGACATATTGTTGTTGTTGTTGTTTATTTGTTATTATTAGGCTTTGGATTTTAGTCACATTCTTGACAAGTCTGAGGAGCAGAACTACTCACATTTCTGTTGCTTGTCCAACATGCAAAGGCCTCCCCAGACTCTGTAAAATCTTAAACACCCCATGGCAATCTATCCTCTTACTCTGAATACTTTTCATGTGACTTATCTGAGGACATGATCTCAGACTTACATTATCTCACTGTGCTCTTGTCTGTCACTCTGATGTAAGGACCAAAGGAACAGGGACTTCCCATCCACTGTTCATGTTTTTCTTATGGGTGTGGATGTATATGCACTTACACAGACAAACTTAAGAAAAGGAGACTTATGAAATACAGAGAATGACAGAGGAGATAAAACCAGGTTAAAGAGAGCAGTTTCAGTACAAAAGTATTCAACAACATTGAAGGAAGTTTTGAGAACTAACTGAAACAGGATCTAAGGGAGCAGTAATTCCACAAAATCAATATGGATGAATATTAAAATTCCCCAGTACCTTGAAATAAAAGCACATTACAGGAGAGACAAAATGGTGGAGAAGTAGAAGGAGGCACTGCTTCAACCTGTCTTCTAAAGTGAGCTGATTACCTACCAAAGAACTCTGATCACTTATGAAATCAGCCTGAGATTAGAATTATACACTTCTGGGTCTCTATGGGGGCAGAAGATGCCAGTGGACAGGTAAAGCAGAGTGGGAACATCGGACTGATAATGGAAGATAAACAAAAGGGGGAGGGAGCCACCAGAAGCCACCCATTGGAGAGCAATACCCCAATAGGAGAGTGTCCTGTGATTGGGGACCAGCATTAACTTGGAGTCTGGTTGAAAGCACTCAAAAAGAGCAAAAGATCTTAAGGGGAAATTGGTGGAATTGGGTGGTTAGGGACAGGGACTTAGCCCACGGACGGCCACCGCCAGCAGGGAACCAGAGAGTGCAGGGAAGAAGCCAGGTCTTGGTCCCTGAGCCACTAGCATGCCTGAGAGTGTCTGGGTGGTGGAGCCTGTGAGGGCAAGGGAGTCTGCGTGGATGCCAGGGCCTGATGTGGACACCATCCAGCAGAACCACAGCCTTTTGCATTCTGTACACACGCTGCATGACCAGGGTCTGAGTTGCACCCCACACCCTCCCCTGAGAGAGGTCCCTGCAGGCGATCTCTAAAAACCAGAGAGTCTGAGCACTCTTGGGCCAGTGTGAAAATCTCAGTATGCTATCTCTGCTTGGGACCTCTCTGGTGGTCTGGAGCTGCCCAGACAGCCATGGCTAGTATTTCTCATGGTTTGGGTATGAGTGAGTGTTCCTGTGACCCCAGAGACCATGACTGGGGATGTACTTTGCCAGCAGCAGAGGGGTAATTTATGTGCTCTGGAGCACCCAAAGGGGAACAGACTGAGGCTTCTCTCTGAGAGGGAGGTCTGGGTGCAGTTTGCTTTCTTCTAAACCTGCAAAGAACCTCCAAAAGCCACCACGCGGAGAGAAAACAAACAAACAAATAAACAAACAAAAACCTCCAGAGAACAAAAGCCTGAAAAACCCCTTTCCTCAGAGCCCAGCCCCTTGATGGGGGTAGGAGGACTCAACTCTAGCAAGACTCTCTGAAAACTAATGTGGCAGGCCCCTCCCCCAGAAAGCCAGCCCTCACAAAAAAGAAAACCCACAAAAAACCAAGAGGACAACCACCACTACTTCATAGATACAACTTTTATTTTTAATTCATTCCCACTATTCTGGTTCTTTTCATTATTTTTTATATAACTTTTTAACCTATTTACTATCACAATGAGATGTTCAGTACATGAAATTCCATAATAACCTTTTAACCAGAACTTTATTGATACATATAACTGTGTTTTTCTTTTGCTTTTTTATTTTCTAATTATTTTATTTTATTGTATTTATGCCTCCTCCTACTTTCCCGCCATCTTGTCCCCCTATTTATTTGTTTTTTAAATATTCATATAGAGATAAGCTTCAAGGTAATCCCAATCAATGTTATTCCTATATGTAAGCCAGTTTTAATCCCCCTTTATCTCAGAAAAGTTGAGACCTTTAACAAAGATACCAAGATACATCCAGGAAGAATCAAAATAACCTTCCTCGCCCACACTGAGAATTTATAACTACCCTCCGATCTTTTTCTCCTGTCAGTGTTTCTGTGTATTTGTTTTTGTTCTGGTAGTATATAAATCTTATACTTGGGGTTCATTTTGATGGGGTTCTTTTATTTATTTATTTATTTATTTTTCTCTTGTCATCTACTTTTGTCGGTCTTTTTGTTTGTCTACTTCATAAATCTTACCTTTGGGGTCCATTTGGGCTGGGTCTTCTCTTTTACTTTATCTTTCTTTTTTTCCCCCGTATCTCTCTCTCTCTCTTTTTTTCTTTTTTCTTTTTTTGGGTGGGGACTCTTAATTGCTCAGAAGCGTTCCAGGGTGCACCCTGCCTGGATCATGGCTGATACATTCTGTTACACATCCATTCAGCCAAAATGTCTAGGATGTCTACATCCTAGACATCCAAAATGTCTACAAATGTCTACACATCTGTCACCAAAATGACTAGGAGAAGGAATGCCCAACAGAAGAAAAATCCAGAGGCTGGGCCTTCTGCAACAGAGCTAATGGCTATGGACATAGACAGTATGTCGGAAAGAGAATTCAGGTTAATAATTATCCAGGCAATAGCTAGGTTGGAGAAAGCCTTTGATGAGAAAATGGAATTGATTAGGGAAGAAGTGAAAGCCACCAGGGATGATGTTTACAATGCTCTCAATGAGTTCCAATCTAATCTAAATTCTCTAAAAGCTAGGGTAACTGAGGCAAAGATAGAATTAGTGATCTATAGAAGGGAGACAAACCATAAGACATTCTTAATCTCACAAAACAAACTGAGGGTTGCCAGGGGAGGTGGGTAGGGGAAGGGTGGCGAGGTTATGGACATTGGGGAGGGTATGTGCTATGGTGAGTGCTGTGAAGTGTGTAAGCCTGGCAATTCACAGACCTGTACCCCTGAGGCTAATAACACATTACATGTTAATAAATTAAAAAAAAGAATTAGTTATCTGGAGGACAAACAGAGAAAAACGATCAGGAGGAAGCCTGGAACAAAAGCTTAGAAGCCACAAAAACAGAATTAAGGAAATAAATGATGCCATGAAATGTTCCATCGTCAGAATTATTGGAATCCCTGAGGGGGGGATAAAAGAAAGAAGACCAGAAGATATAGTTGAACAAATTCTCCATGAAAATTTTCCCAATCTCACGAATGGAACCAGCGTTCATGTACCAGAGGCAGAAAGATTTGCCCTCGAGATCTAAAAAGACCTCGAGACACCTGATAGTGAAAATGATGAATCATAATTTCAGGCAGGAGCTCTTGAAAGCAGCTTGGGGAAAGAGATTCCTTACGTACAGAGGAAAGCCCATCAAAATAACGTCAAACCTGTCCACAGAAACCTGGCAAGACAGAAAGGGCTGGCAAGATGTATTCAGGGCACTAAATGAGAAGAACATGCAGCCAAGAATACTTTATCCAGCAAGAGTGGCATTCAAAATGGATGGAGAGATAAAGAGCTTCCAAGACTGGTAAGGTTTAAAAGAGTATGTGACCATCCAGCCAACACTGCAGGAAATATTAAGGGGCATCCTATAAGAGAGGAAAAAATCTAAGAATATCATTGAACAGAAATATATGGAGACAGTCTATAGAAACAAAGACTTCACAGGTAACACGATGTCAATAAAAATGTATCCCTCAATAATCACTCTCAATGTGAATGGTCTAAATATGCCCATAAAATGGCACAGGGTTCCAGATTGGATAAAATGACAGGACCCATCCATATGTTGTGTACAACAGACCCATTTTGAACCTAAGGATACACCCAGACTGAAAGTGAAGGGATGGAGAAGCATCTTTCATGCCAATGGGCCCCAAAAGAAGGCTGGGGTAGTGATTCTCACAACAGAAAAATTAGATTTTAAACTAAAGACTGTGGTCAGAGATACAGAAGGACACTACATCATTTTTAAAGGGGCTATCCACCAAAAAGACCCAACAATTGTAAATATTTATGCCCCTAATATGGGAGCAGCCAATTACATAAGAAAACTGTTAATCAAGATAAAGAGTCATATTGAAATGAATACATTAATAGTAGGAGATCTTAACACAGCACTCTCAGTAATAGACAGATCATCCAAGCAGAAAATCAATAAAGAAACAAGAGCATTGCATGGCACATTGGACCAGATGGACCTCATAGATATATACAGAACGTTCCACCCGAAAACAACAGAATACTCATTCTTTTCCAGTGCACATGGAACCTTCTCCAGAATAGACCACATACTGAGTCATAACTCAGGGCTCAACCAATACCAAAAGAATGAGATTATCCCTGCATATCCTCAGATCACTATGCTTTGAAACTGGAGCTCAACCACAAGGAAAATTTGGAAGCAACTCAAACACCTGGAAGCTAAAGACCACCTTGCTAAAGAATGCTTGGCCCAACCAGGAGATCAAAGACTAACTTAAAGAATTCATGGAAACCAAAGAGAATGAAGACACTTCATTCCAAATCCTATGAGATACAACAAAGGTGGTCCTAAGGGGAAAATACGTAGCCATTCAAGCCTCCCTCAAAAAAATTGAAAAATCCAGAATACACCAACTGTCTCTACACCTTAAAGAACTGGAGAATCAACAACAAATTAAGAGAACCCCACACACAAGAAGGGAAATAATCAAGATTAGAGCAGAGATCAATGAGATAGAAACTAGAGAAACAGTAATACACATCAATGAAACTAGAAGCTGGTTTTTTGAAAGAATCAATAAGATTGATAAACCATTGGCCACACTAATCCAAAAGAAAAGACAGAAGGCCCAAATTAATAAAATTATGAATGAAAAGGGAGAGATCACAACTACCACCAAGGAAATAGAAACAATCATAAGAAATTATTATCAAAGTTATATGTCAATAAGTTAAGCAACCTATATGAAATGGATGCACTCCTGGAAAACTATAAACTTCCAAAATTGAACCAGGAAGAAATTGACAACCTGAATAGACTGATATCTAGTAATGAGATTAAAGCAGTGATCAAAAACCTCCAAAAAAAAAGAAAAAAAACCAAGAGCCCAGGACTTAATGGATTCCCTGGGGAATTCTACCAAACTTTCAGAGAAGAAATAACACCTATTCTCCTGAAGCTGTTTCCAAAAATTTCCAAAAATCAGAAGTTTGCAAAAGGCAAACTTCTAGACTCATTTTATGAAGCCAGAATTACCCTGATCCCCAAACGAGGCAAAGACCCCACCCACCAAAAAGGAGAATTTCAGACCAATATCCCTGATGTGTATGGATGCTAAGATTCTCAACATGATCCTAGCAAATAGGATCCAACAGCACATTAAAAAGATTATCTACCATGGCCAGGTGGGATTCATCCCTGGGTTGCAAGAATGGTTCAACATTCGCAAATCAACCAATGTGATAGAACAAATCAATAAGAGAAGAGGGAAGAACCACGTGATCCTCTCAATTGATGCAGAGAAAGCATTTGACAAAATCCAGCATCCATTCCTGATTAAAATGTTTCAAAGTATAGGGATAGAGGGAACATTCCTCAACTTCATAAAATCTATCAATGAAAAACCCACAGCAAATATCATCCTCAATGGGAAAAAGCTCACAGACTTCCCTTTGAGATCAGGAGCATGACAAGGAGGCCCACTCTCACCACTCTTGTTCAACACAGTATTGAACCACTCTTGTTCAGCACAGTATTAGAAATCTTAGCAACAGCAATCAGACAACAAACAGAAATAAAATGTATTCAAATTGGCAGTGAAGATGTCAAACTCTCTCTCTTCGCAGATGACATGATACTTTATATGGAAAACTCAAAAGACTCCACCCCCAAACTACTAGAACCCATACAGCAATTCAGTAATGTGGCAGGATACAAAGTCAATGTACAGAAATCAGTTGCTTTCTTATACACTAACAATGAAAACACAGAAAGGGAATTTAGAGAATCATTCCATTTAATATAGCACCAAGAACCATAAGATACCTGGGAATAAACTTAACCAAAGAGGTAAAGGATATGTACTTCAAGGAACTACAGAACACTCATGAAAGAAATCAAAGAAGACACAAAAAGATGTAAGATCATTTCAGGTTCATGGATCAGAAGAATAAACATTGTTAAATGCCTATACTGCCTAGGACAATCTATCCTTTCAATGCCATTCTGATCAAAATTCCACTGGCATTTTTCAGGGACCTAGAGCATATAATCCTAAAATTTGTATGGAATCTGAAGAAACCCTGAATTGCTAAGGAAATGTTGAACAAGAAAACAAAACTGGGGGCATCACGTTGCCTGATTTCAAGCTTTACTACAAAACTGTGATCACCAAGATAGCATGGTATTGGCATAAAAACAGACACATAGACCTGTGGAACAGAGTAGAGAGCCCAGATATGGACCCTCAACTCTATGGTCAAATAATCTTTGACAAAGTAGCAAAACATATACAGTGAAAAAAAAGACAGTCTCTTCAATAAATGGTGCTGGGAAAATTGGACAGCTATGTGTAGAAGAATGAAACTCAACCATTCTCTTACACTGTACACAAAGATAAACTCGAAATGGATAAAAGACCTCAACTGGAGGCAGAATCAGAATCCATCAGAATCCTAGAGGAGAACATAGGCAGTAAGCTCTTTCGATATCAGCCACAGAAACTTCTTTCAAGATATGTCTCCAAAAGCAACGGAAACAAAGGCAAAAATGAATTTTTAGGACTTCATCAAGATCAAAAGCTTCTGCACAGCAAAGGAAACAGTCAACAAAACAAAGAGGCAACTCATGGAATGGGAGAAGATATTTGCAAGTGACAGTACAGACAAAAGGCTGATATCCAGGATCTACAAAGATCTTCTCAAACTCAACACACAGAAAACAGATAATCATGTCAAAAATGGGCAGAAGACATGAACTGACACTTCTCCAATGAAGACATACAAATGGCTATCAGATACATGAAAAAATGTTCATCATCACTAGCCATCAGGGAGATTCAAACAAAACCACATTGAGATACCACCTTACACCAGTTAGAATGGCCAAAATTAACAAGACAGGAAGCAACAAGTGTTGGAGAGGATGTGGAGAAAGGGGAACCCTCTTACACTGTTGGTGGGAATGCAAGTTGGTGCAGCCACTTTGGAGAACAATGTGGAGATTCCTTAAGAAATGAAAATAGAGCTTCCCTATGACCCTGCAATAGCACTGCTGGGTATTTACCCCAGAGATACAAATGTAGTGAAAAGAAGGGCCATCTGTACCCCAATGTTCATAGCAGCAATGGCCATGGTCGCCAAACTTTGGAAGGAATCAAGATGTCCTTCAACGGGTGATTGGATAAGGAAGATGGGGTCAATGTACACTCTGGAGTATTATGTCTCCATCAGAAATGATGAATACCCAACTTTTGTAACAACATGGACAGGACTGGAAGAGATTATGCTAAGTGAAGTAAGTCAAGCAGAGAGAGTCAATTACCATATGGTTTCACTTTTTTGTGGAGCATAAGAAATAACACAGAGGACACGGGGAGATGGAGAGGAGAATGGAATTGGGGGAAATTGGAGGGGGAGATGAACTATGAGAGACTATGGACTCTGAAAAACAATCTGAGGGTTTTGAAGGGATGGGATTGGGAGGTTGGGTGAGTCTGGTGGTGGGTTTTATGGAGGGCACGTATTGCATGGAGCACTGGGTGTGGTGCATAAACAATGTATTCTGGTATAGTGAAAAGAAATTTAAAAAACAAAAAAAAATTTAAAAAGCACATTACATACAAATTTCTTAGAAATTTCTGGAGCATAAGATGCTCTTTTAGTATATGTTGAATGAATCAGGAATTAGGTTTCATTATACATGGACATTCAATACACAACAAAGTTGCATTTCCATTTAGACGGAAAAGATTGGATTTTTGATGGAAGTTGGCACAAATGATTTTCTAACTGGAAGGAAGTGCAGCAGTTCCTTTCCTCAAACATCTCACAAAAGTCAGGAGTAAATCCCTCAGTTTAGGAATAGCCATTCCATTTTAGATGCACATCTATAAACCTACATATAAAATCCACAGGTGGGCAAGCAATCATAATGAAGACAAATATCTCAGAAGTAAGAATATCGATTTATTAACTAAATAAAATTTAAGAAAATTTTATGGCTAAAAGTAACTAAAAGTCAATAAAAATAAAAAAAACTGTGATTTACAACAGTTATTTGAAATACTCATCACACTGAGAAAACATTCAAATTTCTGTCACATTGATTGGGGCTGGAATTTTTGAACAATTAGCAAAGGAGTATTTTCTAATGCTTTTGTAAGAATTGTGAAGTGTTACAATGTCTTGGGGAGGCTCTGGAGACAGTTACAAATATCAAAATACAGGTGTTCTTTGGGGCGCCTGTCTGGCTCTTTCAGTAGAGCATGGGACTTTTGAGTTTGGGGTTGTAGGTTCAGGACCCATGTTGGGTGTAGGGATTACTTAAAAGAAATAAAATATTAAAAAATAGAAGTATTATTTAACTCATTGTTTCTCAGCCTGCACTATGGACATTCTGGGCCAGATCCTTCTTTCTGGTGGGCTTTGGTCATGAAACATAGTTTTAAGTATTTAAAAATACCTTGTAGCATGAAAACAACATAAATTAACCAGAAAAAATATGAAAGTTCTTCAAAAGTGTAAATGACACAGCCACACCATGACATTCATGCAGGCATTGAAATAATGAAGTAGCATTTCCCTGGTTGACTAGAGGGATGAGTAAAAGGTACTCCTGAGTCAGGAGCACTGGGGGAGGAAATCGAGAAAAAAAATTGAGTCAGAACACAAAGATTACTTATGATATGCATAGGAGTCTTTTTATACAGTCCAAAGTGTGCACAACACAGAATAATTTTAAAGAAATGAAGATTTTTAGGGAAAGAAGAAGAGTAAAAATACCCTTAGGGTAAGCAGAGTGACTCAAAACAACTGTCTTAAGCAAAATTGAAGGAAGCCTCCAAACCAACTTCTGAACAAAGAGATTTAAAAGAGGGAAAATTTAATGAAACTGATGATGGTACAAATCTAAATTGGATTGTCAAGGACTCAGGGATAAAGAATTTGGAAAAGTCTTCTAATGTGGAGAGAAGCAGTATCTGAAGTTCTATATTCATCTCACATAAAGAGATATGGGACAAGTATGCTTATGGAAGGTAGAGGGGTACTTCGTGAAATGCGAAGAAGAATGTTTTCCAATGGATGGCCTTTCTATTTTAGAAATAGATCCAAAAATAAAAGGCCAAAATGAACAACAAAGAATACAGAGACATGAACACTGGTCAGAAATACATATAAAGCATGATTTGGGAGCAGTAAGTATGAAAAAGGACATTCACTTTCATTTTTTGGACAGCAGGTATCCACAAATGAATAATACTAAGATAACAGATCAATTCTTTTGGGGGAAAAACCCTAGAAAAAGCAGTGGAGGGAATATACTATGATTAACTCACAGACTTTACCCCACCAAACTTACAGACTCTCACACATTCTGCACAAATACATCTACACATACATAAAAAAGCAAAATGGCAAGTAACTAAATTGGTGAAATCAAGAGCAATTAAGGATGGCATGTATTGCATGAAGCCCTGGGTGTTATATGCAAACAATGAATCATGGAACACCACATCAAAAACTAATGATATACTGTATGGTAAAAAACAGAACACAGTAATAAAAAATGTAATAAAAAACAGGAATAAAACCACTCTGATCCCACTGGAAACACCATGGACTCCCACAGACAACTTTCTATGGAGAAAGTGAGTGGCTAGCTAAGCCAGACTATGTTCAGGCTCATAGGCAATGGGATAATTGTAAAGAAAGCTCAGTAGCATACCCCTTCTTACATAATACATGTAAAAAATTACACTTGAATACTCAAGAGAGAGGAGGTACAGTGATATTATGCTTCATGTACTGCTCTTGCAGAGATGTACCAGTGACAATTCTTTTGTCAGGAATTTTGTCCTTAGTAGAGAAATGTAGTCTACTATGTCCCAACATAAAAAAGAAGACATATCCTCCCTTCACTGTATGTCCCTCCACAGCTATGACTTGACTTTTCTACCGCAGTTACCTGAAAATATCCTTGGTCTCATGTCCTATTTTATGCTTCCCATCCCTTGTCTTATTGGGTTTCCATTATTATGATTTAGTTGTTGATGTTGAACCTTGTATTTCTGAGTTCAATATTAACTTCTATTTCTAGCATCACAAATACATTAATGAATAAATCAGTGAATTTCTTAATCATGCCAGCACAGCCACAGCTACAGCCACAGCCACAGCAAACTGTCAGCTCTGGGCTAGGCTGGATTGGTCCTCAGGTGACCTCAGGTAGATGCTTTTGACCTTCATTCTCCTGACCTTGTCCTTCAGTCCCTACTGGGTGGTAAAATTTATCTAGATGGGGTCTCTGTGAGGAAGGTCTCAACATGGAAATAAAAATACCTGTCTGGTTGGTGGATGGTGGAAGATGAAGCTCTGTCCCCAGACAAGAGAGTAGGAATGGGTCAAACTTCAGTGCCCCATGCAGACTTAGGACTGCACAAGGAATGCCCAGATCTTGTCCAGTCCGAGGTTGTCTGTGCAGTGGGACTGCAGCAGAGGAGGTATTTACAACTGCTTTGGTCTGATCACTAGGCACATTTCCCTCTTGTTCCTCCCACCTTTAGACACATGATTTCCCTGTGGGACACCAGTTTGGACACAAAGGACATTTTTCTTTTTGAATTTTTTTCCTAGGGGTCTGGGTGATAAACCGGGTGAAGTCAGTTTTTCTTACCTTTTTTTTCCTATGAATTCTTCTGTCTTTCAGAGATCTAACTCCCAACACCTTATGCCACTCCGGAATGAAAATTTTTTCCTGTTTAAGACTGGGGAGTGAGTCTTGATTAGGTCCCTTGGGTCCTTCAAAACATTGACTTACTTATGGTGGAGACACAACTCCTGATATTTCTAGAGTGTTACTTTTCCCTTTTTCAACAAAGATGAAATTTTGTTCCTTTAATATAAAATCCTGGACTCTACACTCCTTTTGCCAAAATATTTTTTTTTGCCAAAACAATTTTTTTGCCAAATTTTTGCCAAAACTATTAGGATTTTCATGCTTCTAACAAAAGTTCAGACTATGACTTAGAATGTCACTATAAAATGTTTGTTAATTGTAAGAGATATATTTAGAACTTTCTCTGCACTATAATCTGAGTTAACACCATATAGGTGTTGCCTGATTTAATTTTTATAAAAGCCATTCTGTGAGGAAGCATTAGTGTGAACTCCATTGCCCATGGAGACATGGGGCTTGAAGAATTCTCAAAGTTGTCATTGCAGGAAAGGATGGGTGTTGATTACCTCCTATCAGGATGCTCCCAGTTTTCAAACTCTGTGCCAGTGGTCCCAAGCAGACGTGTGTTTTTCCCCTGGGCATATCTGGCAATGTCTGAAGGATGCTGCTAAACACTTCCAAGGTGCAGAACAACTCCCAACACAAATAAGGACCCTGCCTCAAAGTTCAGATTGAGAATGTGAGAAAATGTACTGTAGTCCAGCACTTCTCCAACTTCAAAGTGCATAGGAATCACCTAGGATTGTAGTTTAAAGTCTGATTAGCAGCTGCTGGAGGGCTCAGGAGTCCATCATTTCTCACAGGCTCCTGAGTGATGTTGGTGCTGTCATGTCATGGTCTGTGGGCCACTCTTTGAGTAGCAAAGTGTGATCCTGTGATAGAATAAGGTGCAGATAGTTGTACATCTTCCTCACAAAAGAATCTTGTTTGCATAAAATTTTGAATAACTAGTGTATTCAGTCATTCTATGGGCGGTGATAAATTCTGTGTTTATTAGAACCCTTGAGTGGCACACACACAAAAAAACTTTTGGAAACGACTTTCTAGTTGGTAGAATAAGAACCTCTTCATTAGTTTTTGCTTTTGACACTTTTTAAAGTTATGTTCAATTAAGCAACTTATAGTACATCATTAGTTTTTGATGTAGTGTTCAATGATTCATTAGTTGTGTATAACACCCGGTGTTGAGTCATCTACATTCTAGTACCTAGAAACTGAATAATGTTACTTTTTATAGGAAGAGGAAAGTTAAGGTAGCAAATGGAATAAGGCTGTTAGGCAGCTTGGGAGATTGGCCAAGATTATGCTGGTGGAAGTGACATAATCATCAGAGTCCTCTGAATTTGGGAGAGGAAGGCCGAATAGTTTTATCAGAGAGAGACAGAAGATGCCATGTCGCTGGCCTTGAAGTTAGAGAAAGGGCAGTGAGCCAAAGAATGCCCATGGTCACTAGAAACTACAATAGGAAAGAAAAGAGTCTCTCCTGTAACAACCAGAAGGAACCAGACCCTGAAGATATCTTGATTTTAGCCCACTGACACTGATTTCAGGCTTCTTCCCTCCAAAACAGTAAGAACATAAATTTGTGTTTTGAAGTCTCTTGTGTGGTAATTTGTTATAGCAGAAATAGGAATGTAATACAGACATTTATCCAATAAAACTGTTTTGAAGCAAACAAATTATGGTTTCTCAGTTAATTCATTTCTCTACTCGTGGGTAATTGCACTTTGTGTTGAAATGCCACCTAAACTGGAAGAAAAAAATATAAAGTCAATTTAGAGCTTCTGCTCCATTGCTGAAATGGAATGGAAATGGTGAATTCCTCATTGGTAATATTTCAATGTAAATTACTTACTCACTTTTTTTCTTTCTTTGTTTTTTTTTTTAATATAATGAATTTACTATTTTGGAGACAGAAAGAGACACAGAAAGTGCCTATGCTGAACAGAGGAGGGGCAAAGGAAGTAGGAATGAGAATCCTTCAGCAGATTCCTCACAGCATGGAGCCTGAGATGGTGCTCTAATCCATGCCATGCCCTGATAGCATGCTGTCAGCCAAAATCAAGAGCTGAACCCTTAAATGACTGAACCATCCATGTTCCCCTTTTGTTTATGTTTGTAGTAATCTCTATGCTTAGTGTAGGGATTCAACTCAGATCCTGAGATCAGGAGTTGCATGCTCTAGTTGCCTGAGTGACTCAGTTGTTGGAGCAGGTGACTCTTGATCTCAGGATCATAGGATTGAGCCCCACATTGTCTTACAGTTTACTTAAAAACAAGATCTTTAAAGAAAAATAAAAGTAGTTGCTGCTCCACTGACTAAGCAGCTAGGTGCCCTGTGACTTTACATTTCAATATATGTTTTTAGAATATAAATTCTGGCTGTGAGCCATTTGGGCATTGAGATTAAAAAAGGGAATTCTTTACTAAAAATAATGTTTGCCCATTACTTTTAGTATTTGTATCTAAATATTTATATTATTTTAATTTTATGCCTTTTCAAAATTTCACTCTTCTGATTTCTATCATCTCCAAATTCCTTTCAGATTTCCTTTCTGCACAAAAGATGGGATTATTTAGTCTGTGTTATACATACATGTGTAAGAGTGTATTTGCATGAAATAATGTACAAATGCACACCTACATTTATGTACATACACTTCTCCCATGAAAGACTTCTTGGGCTCACCAAATATTTTCAAATGCTATGTTTACAACTAACAACATCCACCTGAGTTAGAGATAAGGAAGCATATTTTTCAGGTTAATGCATTTTTTACAATTATATAATTCTCTAAAGCTTTTTGACACTTTTGTATTTCAAATCTGTTTAGTTTCTTGTGTGTCATTGTAATTCAATGATTTGCTAAAAAAATCTGTTATATTATATAAAAGGCCCTGGTAGTTTTATCCATATGAGCGATACAATTCATGGTTATTCCTTCAGGCTGGCTAGGGAAATTTAACTTAGCAGGATATATGAAAAGTGAATTCAGGAGGATATAAAGTCAATACACAAAAATTGGTTGCAAATCCATACACTAAAAAGTAACTCTCAGAAAGAGAAATTAAGAAAACAATCCCATTTACAACTGCATTAGCAAGAATAAAACGTCAAAGAATAAATTTAAACAAAGAAGTGAAACACCTGCACACTGAAAACTATGATATTGCTGAAAGAAACTGAAGATGACATAATGAAATAGAAAGTTATTCCATGTTCATTGATTAGAAGAATTAATACTGTTAAAATGTCCATACTACCCAAAGCAATCTGTGGATTCAGTGTAATTCCTGTCAAAATTCCAATGGCATATTTTACAGAAATAGAAGAAACACTCCTTCAATTTAAAAAAATATATGGTTCAATTTTTATGGAATCACAAAGACTCTGAAGAGTTGAAGCTATCTTGAGAAAGAGGAGCAAAACTGGAGGCATCATCCTCTCTGACTGCAAACAATATTATAAAGGTATGGTAACCAAAACAGCATGATATTTGGATTAAAAGCACACAGGTCAATGGAATGAGATAGAGAGCCCAGAAATAACCCACAGATAAGGGGTTAATTAGTTTATGACATATGAGGAAAGAAAAAATGTATTATATATATTATATAATATATAACTATATATATTATTTAGCCATAAAAATGAATGAAGTCTAGGCATTTGTGACAGCATGGGTGGACCCTGAGGGCATTCTTCTAAGTGAAATATGTTAAGCAGAAAGAGATAAATACCATATGATCCCACTTACATGTGGAATCTTAAAAACAAGATAAAACCAAACCAAACTTGAGGATAAAAAGAGCATATTAGAAGTAGTCTGAGGTAGGGCATGGGGAGTGGGTGAAATAGACAAAAGTTTGGAAAGGTACAAATTTCCAGTTATAAAATGAGTAAGTCATGGGGATGCCATGTCCAGCATGGTGACTCTAACTATGAAGCTGTATTGCAGATGTGAACATAGCTAGGAGAGGGGATCTTGACAGTTGTCATCATGAAATGAAGTTTGTATATTGTGATGGAACACACATTATTGAATATTGAATATTATTGAATATTGAAACATTGCATTGTACACCTGATATTAATGCAATGTGATGTCACTTATGTTTTAAGAATATCAACAACAATAATAATAATGACAAGAAACAGTTCCTCCATAACATTGGCTCAGGTCTGAGTCACAAGTATTTTGGGCCCAGGTGAATGTCACAGGCATTGTTATCCTCTACCATGAGTATACATGGGCTGAGGTTTAAAGGGGACGATGATAAAGTCTACATCATCTGGAAGAGCAGTTAAGGAGTAAAAAGAGATGACAACAAAATCAATGTGAAAACTGATTTCATAGTTTCCTCTATGTTAATATTATATAAAAGGCCCGAGTAGTTTTATCCATATGAGCAATACAATTTATGGTTATTCCTTCAGGCTGGCTAGGGAAATTTAACTTAGCAGGATACATGTCATTTGAAAAGAAATCTTTTTTTTAAAAGTTTCATTTATGTTTATTTATTTATTTACTTATTTATTTGCTTAATTATTTAAATTGTGTTCCATTAGCCAGTGTATAGTACATCATTAGTTCTTGATGAAGTATTCAATGATTCATTAGTTATGTATGACACTCAGTACTCATAACAACATGTACCCTCCTTAATACCCATCACCCTGTAACCCCTCGTCCCACCCTCCTCCCCTCCAAAACCCTAGATCTGTTTCCCAGTGTTCATAGTCTCTCATGGTTCATCTCCTTCTCTGATTTATCCCCATTCATATTTCTCTCCCTTCCCCTATGATCCTCTGTGCTATTGCTTATGTTCCATATATGAGTGAAACCATATGATACTTGTCTTTCTGTGTTTGACTTATTTCACTTAGCATAATACCCTTCAGTTTCATGTATGTTGATGCAAATGGTGATTATTCATCCTTTCTGATGACTGAATAATATTCCATTCTATATATGTACCACATCTTTATCCATTAGTCTGTTGAAGGGCATCTTGGCTCCTTCCTCAGTTTGGTTATTGTGGATATTGCTGTGATGAACGTTGGGGTGCATGTACTCCTTCTTTTCACTACATCTGTATCTTTGGGGTAAATACCTAGTGGTGCAATTTCTGTGTCTAAAGGTAGTGTTATTTTAAACAACAGGAACTTCCATGAAGTTTTCCAGAGTGGCTGTACCAGCTTGCATTCCCACCAACAGTGTAAGAGGGTTCATCCTCCTCCACATCCTCACCAACACTGGTTGTTTGTTGGTTCGCTAATTTTTGCCATCTTAACTGGTGAAAGGTGGTATCTCATTATGGTTTCCATTTGTATTTCTCTGATGGCTAGTGATGCTGGGGCATTTTTCAATTTACACTTTCAAAGCCATCCATATTAAAACATATTTGGCATTTTTCAAAGAGCTGGAACAAACAATCCTAAAATTTGTGTGGAACCAGAAAATATCCTGAAGTACCAAGGAAATTTTGAAAAAGAAAAACAAAACTGGGAGCATCACAATGCCTGACTTCAATCCATATTGCAAAGCTGTGATCATCAAGATGACATGGTACTGGCACAAAAACTGGACCCTGAACAATAGGGTCAACTAATCTTTGACCAATCAGGAAAAAATAACCAATGGAAAAAGACAGTCTCTTCAATAAGTGGTGCTGGGTAAATTGGACACCTACATATAGATGAATGAAACTGGACCATCCCCTCACACCATATACAAACATAAACTCCAAATGGATGAAAGACCTCAATGTGAGATGGAAATCCATGAAAATCCTAGAGGAGAACATACACAGTAAACTCTTTGACATTGGCCACAGCAACGTCTTGCAAGACATGTCTCCAAAGGCAAGGGAAAAAAAGCAAAAAGAAACTTTTGGGAATTCATCAAGATAAAAGCTTCTGTACAGCAGAGAATGAGTTTGGACATTTTCCTTCCATTTCTATTTTTTGGAACAGCTTCTGGAGAATAGGTACTAATTCTTATAATATTTGGTAGAATTCCCTGGGAAGCCATCTGGCCCTGGGCTCTTGTTTTTTGGGAGATTTTTGATGACTGCTTCAATCTCCTTACTGGTTATGGGTATGTTCAGGTTTTCTATTTCTTCCTGGTTCTGTTGTGGTAGTTTATATGTCTCTAGGAATGCATCCATTTCTACCAGATTTTCAAATTTGCTGGCATATAGTTGCTCATAATGTGTTCTTATAATGGTTTGTATTTCTTTGGTATTGGTTGTGATTGCACCCCTTCCATTCATGATCTTATTTATTTGGGTCCTTTCTCTTTTCTTTTTGATAAGTCTGGCCAGGGGTTTATCAATCTTATTAATTCTTTCAAAGAACCAGCTCCTAGGTTTGTTGATTTGTTCTACTGTTTTTTTGGTTTCTATTTCATTGATTCCTGGTCTGATCTTTTTTTTTTTTAAAGATTTTATTTATTTATTTCTCAGAGATCACAAGTAGGCAGAGAGGTAAGCAGAGACAGAGGAGGATGCAGGCTCCCTGCTGAGCAGAGAGCCCGATGCGGGGCTCGATGCCAGGACCCTGGGATCATGACCTGAGCTGAAGGCAGAGGCTTTAACCCACTGAGCCACCAAGGTGCTCCTGGTCTGATCTTTATTATTTCTCTTCTCCTGTTGGGTTTAGGCTTTCTTTGCTGTTCTTTCTCCAGCTCCTTTATGTGTTGGGCTATATTGTGTATTTGAGACCTTTCTTGTTTCTTAAGAAAGGCTTGTACCACTATATATTTAAGGATGATATTTTAATAAAAATTATTATGGACATTGGGGAGGGTATGTGCTATGATGAGTGCTGTGAAATGTGTAAGCCTGATGATTCACAGACCTGTACCCCTGGGGGAAATAATTCATTATACATTAATAAAAATACTTAAATAAAAAATTAAATCAAACAATCCCTATAAGATGCAAGCTCACATTACAGTACCTAAAATGACCTAAACATGTCTGTTATAATTACAACTATTTTATGACAAAGGACTAAGTGACAGCCCTTAACTTGTATAAAGTAAGAAATTCCTGGTTGTAACAGTAAATGTGTCTTGAAGCCAATGTGTGTACTGGCCAAAGTTTATTATCAGAAGAACCCACTTTTCTACCTTATTGAGAAGAATAATAGACCATGTCTGGAGATAGCAGCACTGGGTCCCCAACACATATCAGTGCTTTGAAGACAAAGAGACCCTATCCAGGTGACCACTGGATCATAGACTTGGAGAAAATTATAACTTGAAGCTGAGGTAAGATGCTAAAAGATTCACATATCACGAAGGCGTCAAGTTCAGGAAAAAGGACACATGAAAAGAAAAGAAAAATGGATTTTACTTGACCTCTAACCTAGTCTTTTGGGAACTGAGATTCATTGGAAAAACAACCTTTCTGTCCCAAGGACTTTCCCACTTGGGAATCATGTGCTTAGTGTTTGGAGTCACAAGAGGGAAGTGTGCCTAATGAGCAGACACGGGGAGTTGTAAATACCTTCTCATCTCCAGTCCGCCAGTCCTGGCAACCTTGGACAGGAAAGGCCATGATTCTTGTTTGTTTGTTCTGAGTCCTTATTCTGGCTGAAGGCTGATGTTTCACTTCTTCCTGCTGCCTCATCTGAGGAGAGAGCTTGAGTCCCTATCGTCTGCCATCCAGGGAGGAATTAAGACTTCCACAAGGACACCTTCCTGTCACACACCCCAAGCAGGTGAGTCCAGCATCCCAGTGGACAATGGATGACAGGCTCAGAGAGAATGGAAGCCAAGAACACTGACCCATCACCATGTGAGAGCCAATTCAGCTTAGCCCAGAACAACTGATCACTGTATTTGTCTGTTTGCTTGATTAAGAAATTAATGCATTATTAGTGCTAATGTCAATTTCACAGAGTGACTGCTGCTCACACTTTTGAAGGTCTTTCATATTATTATTAATATGCTAATATAGCAATGCTAGAAAAAGTATGTTGAAATTGTTACACTCAATGTGTGGTTCTAATTGGGTTTGATTTTGTCCCCTGTGGATCATTGATCCCTGCCTGGAGCCAGCTGTACCTGTCACACTGGAGAAGGGTGTGTGGAGGACAGGAATGCCTAAACATCCTACAATCCACAGGACACACCCCACCCAGGGCAGGTTTTGAGCAGAATGTCCATGTGCAGACAGAGAAATCCTGAGGTAAAGAATATCAGTATTTGGATCACAGCTATCTTTAGGTTCTGTTTTCAAGCTTGTAACATTTACTTTTCTGCCAGCAAATTCACAGTAACCCCTTGGCTACCAGTTTAAAAGTTTTTTTTTTCCTTTAAAAAATATTTTATTTATTTATTTATTTAAATTTAAGCTTTATTTAAACATATAATGTAACCCCACCACCCTCTCCCAACCCCTCTCCCCCCCACCCCCCTCAGTTTGTTTTATGACATTAAGAGTCTCTTGGTTTGTCTCCCTCCCGATCCCATCTTGTTTCATTTTTACTTTTCCTACCACCTTAACTCCCACCCCCATTGCATCTCCACTTCCTCATATCAGGGAGATCATGTGATAGTTGTCTTTCTCCAGTTGACTTATTTCGCTAAGCATAATACGCTCTAGTTCCATCCATGTTGTCGCAAATGGTAAGATTTAATTTCTTTTGATAGCCAAGTTATGGAAAGAACCTAGATGTCCATCAACAGATGAATGGATAAAGAAGATGTGGTATATATATACAATGGAATACTATGCAGCCATCAGTTTAAACGTTTTAACCACAATGGTACCTGGGTGGCTCAGATGGTTAAGCATCTGCCTTCAGCTCAGGTCATGATCTCTAGGTCCTGGGATCCAGCCCCACAAGGGCTTTCAGCTCAGCAGATAGTCAGCTTCTCCCTTTCCCTCTGCCTGAATGAATAAATGAGATCTTTAAAATAAAATTAGTTCCAACCACAAACAGTGCAACAGATCTGTAATTTTTTTCCCCAGGCTGCTGGTGATAGAGATGTTTCTTGTTTTCTTACAGTGTCCTTCAGGTTTAGTAAACTTCATATATTTGATAGCTATTCTGATTGGCCTTTATCATTAGATGCCCATATGTTATTTTCTGTCTGTCTCTATTTTTAAAACATTATCAGTATTTCAAATTATTTCCTCTGATAATTGTTTCTCAGTTGACATTTGGAACATACTTTGACCATAAAAACTTTACATTTTATGTAAACATGTCTACCTTCTTACTTCTGAATTTCTTGTTTTTTTAGTGGTATTGCCCGCTGTAATTTTATATGTAGTTTTATTGATGTTTTACTGTATTGTTTGGTTACACTTACCCTGAGGTCATAAGCCCTGTGGTTTTTTGTAAGGTCTGAAGGGGGGGACAGATTTCATATTCTTCCAGACAGATATTCCTTTATGTCAGCATTCTTTGAGAAAGTCCACCTTTTCCAACGAAATTGAAATGCAACCTTGCCACGTGGTAAATGTCCTTATACACTGAGATTTAATTTCTAACTCATTTAACAAATAAATACTGAGCATTCTAGGAACATTATATATTATATTCTTATGTATCTAGGACTTAGATAAGTTAATTATTGATCCATATTGATATCATTAATAATTTCTATTTTATATCCTGTTTTAGTTCATTTTGGTTTTTCTTTTTTTTAAAGATTTTTTTTATCTATTCGACAGAGATCACAAGTAGGCTGAGAGGCAGGCGGAGAGAGAGGGGGGTGCAGGCTCCCCACAAAGCAGAGAGCCCAATGCAGGGCTTGATCCCAGGACTCTGGGATCATGACCTGAGCTGAAGGCAGAGGCTTTAACCCACTGAGCCACCCAGGTGCTCCTCATTTTGGTTTTTCATGCAGTTTTGCCCAGAACAGCTGTTTTGAAATTACTCAATTTACATTTTAACCTGGTTTTGTGATCCCTTCATTCTGTTTATTCTAAACCTTCCCAAATTCTTAGGGCTTTTTATATGAAACACAGATATTCATAAAACTTGGTGGAAAAAAATGAACAAAGAAGGTGAAGTCCCTGCACTTTTGAATCATGAACCACCACAATGAGGACAGAGCACAATGAAATAAATGTGTGTATGAAATGATATCCACAGACAAAATGATATGAAGCAAATTATTGAGTACAAAAAGAATTGTCATGGCGTGGACAAGATTGAAGAGTGTGGTCTGTGGACTCTTTTGCACATTGGTTGAAATCCAGAATGATGATTAGAGTGTGCCTATTGGGTTCATAAAAGAGAGATGTATACCCAAAGCTCAAGAATATCAATAAAATATGCCACATAGAGAAGGGAGAAAGGGACTAACCTCATCCCCTATCAGACCACATAGAAATGAATTGGCCAGAAATGATGCAGGAGGTACATGAAAAATATGTCTTCTATGCTTGATATAAAAATGCCCAACTTTTGTTGTGTTATGTACACTTCCTTTTGTGGAGTGTTTGTTTAACCCATTGCTCAATTTTGAGAAAAATATATATACACGTATTTAGGCATATATTTTAATATTTAAACATATTATTTATCCATGGGAGGCTTAAGAATTGGCAACTCTGCATTTTGCAGGGAAAAGTTCACTGATATGGCCTATGTGGGTCGAATTCATTCCTGGCACAATTGAGATGGCAGGGGCAGAGAAAGACAAGGGAATAACACAAGCCAGGAGAGGATGGTGGTTTGCGTGTGTGTGTGTGTGTGTGTGTGTGTGTTTGTGTGTGTGTGACTTGTAGAGTGTGAACTGTCCCCACAACATGGTACCAGGACTCATAACTCCCAAAGTGACACAACACAGGGGCCAGCATTCAATCAAGAGAGGCCACTAAGAAGGGGATCTGTTTCAATTCATGAGTTGCCTTTGCAACACGATGAATACAGTGGGAGAGGCAGTGTGGACAAGGAGGCCCCTGTGCCTTGAGGTTTCAGAGTTAGTAGAGAGGTCACTTCTCTCCTCAGTGTGTCTGAGGACTTCTCTCCTCAGTCTCCCTCCTGCTCACTCCCCTTGTAGCACTGACTTCGCTTTTTGACTTGAACAGTTGGAAACAAGTACCATCCTTGAGGCCTTTGCACTGGCCATTCCCTCTGCCAGGTACACACTTCCTCCATAATCCTTGATCTGCCTCCATCTCTTAATTGAGATTTTTGTAGCAATGTCACCTTGTTCACAGAATTGGCTTACATATCCATGAAAATAGCATGACATATTCACTCTCTGCTTTATCCCTGTTTTCCTTTTCTTCATACCATCTGCCACTCTCTGAAATGATATTTATTTTCTTATTTGTTAATGTATTCCTTCTCCATTATTGAGTGATAGGGAATTTTATACCTTAGCACCCTATACTCATCACCTAGAAAATGCCTAAATCATGGCCAGGACTTAATTTCTATTTCTGGGAGTTGAAATGATTTTTTACTTGAAAGTGTGGAATACATGGCCTTTTGTAAATTAAGTGATTGAAACAAAAATCGCATAACTATGGTAGGTGCAGGGGATCCCCTGAATTGGACCATAACCATGTGCAAAATATGAAAATGAATATTTAGACTCCAAAATTAAAAAGCTAATGTTTTGAATCTGTTCATGAAAGTACATGAAAGTTAATCAAGCTGTTTGCCTCTGTCCTTGAAGTCACCTCTACCACATGAAACCCAACAATGATACACCAATTTCAGAGTTTCTTCTTCTGGGATTTTCAGAGGAACCAGAACTGCAGCCCCTCATATTTGGGCTTTTCCTCTCCATGTACCTGATCACGGTGGTTGGAAACCTGCTCATCATCCTGGCTGTCTGCTCTGACCCCCACCTCCACACTCCCATGTACTTTTTCCTGGCCAACCTGTCCTTTGTAGACATCTTTTCCACTTCCACCACTGTCCCTAAGATGCTGATGAACATACAGACAGAAAGTAAAGTCATAACCTTTGCAGACTGTGTCACACAGATTTATTTTTTCATACTCTTTGCTGTGTTGGATGTCTTTCTCCTGAGTGTGATGGCCTATGATCGCTTTGTGGCCATCTGTCACCCCCTACACTACACAGTCATCATGAACCCCCGGTTCTGTAGACTGCTGGTTCTTTTGTCCTGGATTATGTGCATCCTGAATTCCTTGTTGCAAAGTTTAATGATGTTGCGACTTTCCTTCTGTACAGAGGTGAAAATCCCTCACTTTTTCTGTGAACTCAATGAGATGGTCCAACTTGCCTGTTCTGATACCTTTCTTAATAATTTGGTAATGTATTTTGCAGCTGTCCTGCTGGGTGGTGGTCCTTTTACTGGGATCCTTTACTCTTATTCTAAAATTGTTTCCTCCATACGTGGAATATCATCAGCTAGGGGAAAGTATAAAGCATTTTCAACCTGTGCGTCTCACCTTTCTGTTGTCTCATTATTTTATTGTACGATGCTAGGTGTGTATCTTAGCTCTGCTGCTACCCAGAGCTCCCATGCAAGTGCAGTGGCCTCGGTGATGTACACGGTGGTCACACCCATGCTGAACCCCTTCATCTACAGCCTGAGGAACAAAGACATAAAGAGGGCTCTGAAAACATTCTTTGTGAGGGAGATTCTACAAGGTCAATTGTCGTAGGAGAGAACAAGCTCCTAAGATTGCTTAAGCTTAGTTTCCTGAGCAAAATTTTATTGGATAAATGTTTGTATTCAGTTTCTAATGCTAATGTAAAATGACTACATTAGTGTTTAAAACACATTTATGCTTTGACAATTCAGGGGGTCAGAAGCCTGAAATGGTTCTCACTGGGATTAAAAAAAAAACACATTTGCAAGGCTTGGTTCATTCTGGACACTACAGGGAAGAATCTACTTACTTTTTTATTCCAAAATAATTAAAATATTGCAAAAAATTCTAAACATATTTCTTATAATTAACAAAAGCTTCACACTAAGGGACCAAATGATAGCTCTTAATTTACAAGTATGAAATTCCTAATCATTTGGCAAATGTGTCATGAAAGTGAGGTATGTCTTGCTCAAGGCTTTTCGTTTGTTTGTTTGGTTGGTTGGTTTTAAAGATTATTGTATTTATTTATTTGTCAGAGAGAGAGCGAGCATGTACAAGCCAGAGGAGAGGCAGGCAGAGAGAGAAGCAGGCTCACCACTGAGTAAGGAACCTGGGACTCAATCCCAGTATCCTGGGATCATGACCTGAGCTGGAGACAGATGCCCAATGGATTGAGCCACCCAGGCATCCCTTGCTCAAGCTTTATATCAAAAAGCTTAGTTCTCCTTGTTGAAAAGGAAAACAGCGATATTCTATAGATGGCAGGGCTGTGTGTTCACCACAAGTCAACAATTTGGAGATCCAAGGATCTCATCCAAGCACATTGTTCAGTCCTAGGCTTTGTGGAAAAGTTGAAGTCAGGGTTGGGATAAGGTGCTGGAAGATCCAAACTCTGGGAGCAGCAGAGCTCCTGAGGAAGGGGTAATTAACTCTGGATGCACTTGGTTATAACCTGGTCTGTGGGGAACACACAATCTCCAGGAAAATTTTCCTTCGTGTCCACACCAGTGTCCCATAGGAAACTCATGTGCTTAGAGGTTGAAGGAGCAGGAAGGAAACGTGCCTCATGAACAGACAGAGAAGCTCTAAATATCCCCTGTGTGGCAGTCCCTCTGCCTATGCCAAATTCGATGGATAGGGCCTGGTTTTGCCTCTGGAGTCCTAAGCTTTGTTGGGAGACTTATGCCAACCTCCTTCCTGCCATCTTATCAAGGGACAGAGTTTAGTTACCATCATCCCGACACAGGAGGAATTCAGACGGCCACATAGAGACCCCTCCCTCAGAGCTGCCATTCAGGTCAGTCCCAGAGCCCCACAGGTCCTGCAGGCAAGGATCAGACACAATCCAAGCTTGGTACATTTACCTGAGGTCACCTGACAGCCTCCAGCCTGGCCCAGAACCTAGAGGTCTCTATGCTCATTTGCTTGCCCAACGAACTGATGAATGGATTCATTGATGATGTTAAAGAAAGAAGTGAATAGTGAGCTCAGCAGCACATGGGTGATTGCTGACAATGAAGTGAAGGGATGGGAGGCATAAAGTACTTCCAGTAAAAATAGAACACATCACCAAGTTTTGCAATTAAACAGAGTAGGAATATTAGGTATGGAGGGATGTCCAGTGAAGTCAGGGCATTTCTTTTTTGTCTTTAAAATGGGACATATTGGACTCTGTTTCCATACTGATGAGAAAGACCTAGACTAATTTATTTCTTGCAGATAGGACCTCACAACGGTAATTCATGAGACATACATTTTTCACAGCATCCCCTGTTCCTCTGGGTATTCATATGAAAACAATTATCTAACAATGAAAACTCTATGAAGGAGCTTTGCTTTGCAATGATTTCATCACTAGGGGAGCTGAATATATTTGTGGATTAGTTATTCATTTTTTTCTCTACTGTACATTGTCTCTACCAGGTCTTTGTATTTGTACAGTGGAGTCGGGGGGGTTATTCCTTTTATTTGATTGTATTCTTTCAAACAAAGAATTAGAGGAGGGCTTTGTATTTGTTTTATGAACTTTGTTGTTTGCATGAAGTTCTAGTATATATGTACAGAGGTATATGTGGGGAATTGTGTTCATTAGTAGTATGGACTGAAATCTGTCAGTTGGTTTTATGGTGTTCTCTATATTGCTTCTTTGATATTATCCATCCTGAAATATTGAGGTGTCACTAATATTTTTTACTTGGCAGTCCTTGCAATAAACAAAATGAAAATAAGTGACACTTTGTACATTAAGTGCTAATAAATCACCTCTATATGTATTTCCCAATTGTTTTTGCATCTCTGTCATTTCCCATGGGTCTTTTTTGTCTCTTTTAGATCCATTTCTAAAAGCTGCATCATCTTTGACTGTCATCTCTTCTTTACCTTTGACTGAAGATTGGCCTTACCTAAGCATATTTCAATCCATGTATCTTTATATAAGAAAAAATGATCACCAAGAGAGTGCTTACTCCCCAATGGTAAAGATCATTCACTCATATTCTATTCCAAGTCTTTGGACATCTAATATGGAATTAGTGAACCATTTTGACAGCACTGAATTATTATTTTATGTCTTTATATATGTTAGTTTTAGATTCTTGTTGAATTTTGTTTCACACAGTTGTTTTGAAGACAGTATACTTGACCTAATTTCATTCCTCCGGACAATCTGTATTCCTTAAATTCTTTGTTTCATTAAAACTTCTCTTCCTAGGTTACGTAAACATACACATTTATACACTGTACAATTGGATAAATAGTATCCTATGCTCATCATAAATTGTCTTTATGTTTTAGGGCTGTCTTTTTTCCTACCTGTTTCCATTCTTCCTTTTTATGCAATAATACCTCATGAACTTGCCTCCAGTCAACTAGGGTAATGCTGATTCTTTATTTCAGGGTCTTCCTAATATTCATGATGTGGTTATGCTACTCTCACTTTGAAAGATTTTCCAATTCTTTTTCTATACATTGCTGCTGTAACAATTCTACAAAATTATTTGGAGATTGTTATGTTAAAAATTGGGTTCTCCACTGAAGGAAATATTGTTCCCCAGGGGGTCACTGGGAATTTGGAGTCACATGGGCGGTGTTAGGAGGGGCCAAGGATGCTCTAAACATCCTACAAGGCCCTGGATACAGGTCACCACAGAGAAAAAACTGGACCAGAATGTCAATAGTGTTGAGATTGAGAATTTCTGAGCTGAACAATATGTGTATTTTAATATTTATAGCTGTCTCTAGGTTGTTTTCCCAACATCATAATAGTTCACATTTCTGGCAGCAAAATTAGAGGAACTTCCTTTGCTACCTGTTTAAAAATTCCAACCAAGATGTGAGGGGGAGACAAGATGGCGGGGAAGTAGTAGGAGTCACCGTTTCAACCTGTACTCTAAAGTGAGCTGATTATCTACCAAAGAACTCTGATCACCCATGAAATCAGCCTGAGATTAGAATTATACACTTCTGGACCTCTACAGGGGCAGAAGATGCCAGTGGACAGGTAAAGCAGAGTGGGAACATTGGACTGATATTGGAAGATAAACAAAAGGGGGAGGGAGCCACCAGAAGCCACTCATTGGAAAGTAATACCCCAATATGAGAGTGCCCTGTGATTGGGGACCATTATCAACTTGGAGTCTGGTTAAAAGCACTCAAAAAGAGCAAAGGGTCATGGGGGGAAGTTGTGGGAATTGGGGCAGTTAGAGTCAGGGGCTTACACCCTCAACCCAGGACAACCACAACTGGCCTTGAGCCAGAGAGTGGGGGGAAAAAGCCAGGTCTTGATCCCTGAGCTGCCAGTGCCTGAGAGCATCTGGGTGCGAGTTTGGCTCCTGTGAGGGTTAGGGAGCCTTGCCAGCCTGCAGAATCACAGCCTTTAGCACTCTCCACAGGAGCACCATGCTACCAGAGTCTGAGTCGTGCCCCACACCCTCCCCTGAGAGAGGTGTGTGAAGGCACCAGCCAGTGCCTTCACACACCTGAGCACTCCCAGCACTCCCAGCCTGGGCCAGTGGGAAAATTTCAGTGTACTATCTCTGCTTGGGACCTCTCTGGTGGTCTGGAACTGCCCAGACAGTCACAGCTATTGGCTATCAGGGTTTTGGGTACAAGCGGGAGTTCCTGTGGCCCCAGAGACCATGACTGTGAACATGCTCTGCCAGTGGCTGAGGGGGAATTTATGTGCTCTGGAGTACCCAGAGGGGAACAAACTGAGGCTTCTCTCTGAGAGGGAAGTCATGGTGCAGTTTGCTTTCCTCTAAACCTCCCCAAACCATCAAAAGCAGCCAAGGTGAAAGAAAACAAATGTACAAACAAACAAAAAAACCTCCAGAGAAGAAAAGCCTGAAAAACCGGTTTCCTCAGAGCCCACCCCCTTGATGGGGGCAGGACGACTTAACTCAGGGAACAGTGTGTGAAAAACCACAAGGCAGGCCCCTCCCCCAGAAAGCCAACCAAGAAATGGAGACATACAAATGGCTATCAGACACATGAAAAAATGTTCATCATCACTGGCCATCAGGGAGATTCAAATTAAAACCACATTGAGATATCACCTTACACCAGTTAGAATGGCCAAAATTAGCAAGACAGGAAATAACACGTGTTGGAGAGGATGTGGAGAAAGGGGAACCCTCTTACACTGTTGGTGGGAATGCAAGTTGGTGCAACCACTTTGGAAAACAATGTGGATATTCCTTAAGAAATTAAAAATAGATCTTCCATATGATCCTGCAATAGCACTACTGAGTATTTACCCCAAAGATACAGATGTAGTGAAAAGAAGGGCCATCTGTACCCCAGTGTTCATAGCAGCAATGACCATGGTCGCCAAACTGTGGAAAGAACCAAGATGCCCTTCTATGGACGAATGGATAAGGAAGATGTATTCCATATAAAGTATGGATTATTATGCCTCCATTAGAAAGGATGAATCCCCAACTTTTGTATCAACATGGATGGGACTGGAAGAGATTATGCTGAGTGAAATAAGTCAAGCAGAGAGAGTCAATTATCTTATGGTTTCACTTATTTGTGGAGCATAACAAATAACACAGAGGACATGGGGAGATGGAAAGGAGAAGGGAGTTGAGGGAAATTGGAAGGGGAGTTGAACCATGAGAGACTATGGACTCTGAAAAACATTCTGAGGGTTTTGAAGAGGCGGGTGGTGGGAGGTAGGGGGAGCCAGGTGGTGGGTTTTATGGAGGGCACATATGGCATGGAGCACTGGGTGTTGTGCATAAACAATGAATTCTGTTATACTGAAAAGAAATTAAATAAATAAAAGAAATAAAGAAAGATAAGAAGACAACCACCACTACTTCATAGATACAACTTTTATTTTTAATTCATTCCCACTATTCTGGTTCATATTTTTATAGATAATTTTCTAACCCATTTACCATCACAGTGAGATATCCAGTACATCAAATTCCATAATAACCTTTTAACCTGAACTTTTTGATACATATAGCTGTGTTCTCTTTTGCTTTTCTATTTTTTAATTTTTTAAATTTAGTTTACTTTTAGTTTAGTTTATTCTTTTTTTTAATATTCATATAGAGTTAAGCTTCAGGGTAATCCCCTTTCCCCAATCAATGCTACCCCTATAGGTAAACCAGTTTTTAATTCCCCTTTATCTTAGGAAAGTTGAGTCTAACAAAGTTATCAAGATACACCCAGGAAGAATCAAAATAACCTTCCTTGCCCACACTGGGAATTCATAACCACCCTCCCATCTTTTTCTTCTGCCAGTGTTTCTGTGTATTTGTTTTTGTGCTGGTAGTATATAAATCTTATACTTGGGGTTCTTTTTGATGAGGTTCTTTATTTTTGTTTTTATTTATTTATTTATTTTTCTCTTGACATCTACCTTTGTCGGACTTTTTGTTTGTCTGTTTTTGTTTGTATACTTCATAAATCTTACCTTGGGGCACATTTGGGCTGAGCCTTCTCTTTTCTTTTATCTTTCTTTTTTCCATGTATCTCTCTCTCTCTTTTCTTCTTTTTTCTTTCTTTTGGGTGGGGATTCTGGATGGCTCAGAAGAGTTCCAGGGTGCACCTTGCCTGTTCCGCGGTTGATACATTCAGCTACACATCCATTCAGCCATCTCTCACCAAAGGAATAAGAGGAGGAATGCCCAACAGAAGAAAAATTCAGACTTGGCCTTCTGCATCAGAGTTATTGGATATGGACATAGACAGTATGTTGGAAAGGGACTTCCGGCTAACAATCTTCCAGGCAATAGCCAGGTTGGAGAAAGCCATGGATGACAAAATGGAGTTGATTAGGGCAGATATGAAATCCACCAGGGATGGTGTTCAAAATGTTCTCAATGAGTTCCAATCTAATCTAAATTCTCTAAAAGTTAGGGTAACTGAGGCAGAAGATAGAATAAGTGATCTGGAGGACAAACAGATAAAGAAAAAGGATCAGGAGGAAGCCTGGAACAAACAGCTTAGAAGCCACAAAAACAGATTAGGGAAATAAATGACACTATGAAATGTTCCAACGTCAGAATTATTGGAATCCCTGAGGGGGAGGAGAAAGAAAGAAGACTAGAAGATATAGTTGAACAAATTCTCCATGAAAAATTTCCCAATCTTACAAATGGAATGAGCGTTTGTGTACTAGAGGCAGAAAGGTTTTCTCCCAAGATCATAGAATCTAGAAAGACCTCAAGACAACTGATAGTGAAAATGATGAATCATAATTTTAGACAGGAGCTCTTTAAAGCATCTAGGGGAAAGAGATTCCTTATGTACAGAGGAAAGCCCATCAGAATAAAGTCAGACCTGTCCACAGAAACCTGGCAAGCCAGAAAAGGCTGGCAAGATGTATTCAGGGCACTAAATGAGAAGAATATGCAGCTAAGAATACTTTATCTGGCAAGAGTGACATTTAAAATGGATGGAGAGATAAAGAGCTTCCAAGACTGGCAAGGTTTAAAAGAGTATGCAACCACCAAGTCACACTGCAGGAAATATTAAGGGGGGTTCTATAAAAGAGGAAATATCCTAAGAATATCATTGAACAGAAATATATGGAGACAGTCTATAGAAACAAAGACTTCACGGGTAACATGATGTCAATAAAAATGTATCTCTCAATAGTCACTCTCAACGTGAATAGCCTAAATATGCCCATAAAATGACACAGGGTTGCAGATTGGATAAAACGACAGGACCTATCCATATGTTGTCTACAAGAGACCCTTTCAAACCTAAGGATACATCCAGACTGAAAGTGAAGGGATGGAGAAGCACTTCCATGCCAATGGGCCTCAAAAGAAAGCTGGGATAGCGATTCTCATATCAGATAAATTAGATTTTAAACTAAAGAATGTAGTCAGAGATACAGAAGGACAGTACATAATTTTTAAAGGGACTATCCACCAGTAATATCTAACAATTGTAAATATTTATGCCCCCAATATGGGAGCAGCCAATTACATAAGAAAACTGTTAATCAAGATAAAGAGTCATATTGATATGAATACATTAATAGTAGGAGATCTTAATACGCCACTCTCAGTAATAGACAGATCATTAATAAATAGCATTAAATAGCAGAAAATTAATAAAGAAACAAGAGCATTGAATCACACATTGGACCAAATGGACCTCATAGATATATACAGAACATTCCACCCTAAAACACCAGAATACTCATTCTTCTCGAGTGCACGGGGAACCTTCTCCAGAATAGAGTTACATAGTGAGTTACAACTCAGGACTCAACTGATATCAAAAGATTGAGATCATTCCCTGAATATTCTCAGATCACTATGCTTTGAAACTGGAGCTTTGAAACCTTCTCCAGAATAGAGTCACATAGTGAGTTACAACTCAGGACTCAACCGATATCAAAAGATTGAGATCATTCCCTGAATATTCTCAGATCACTATGCTTTGAAACTGGAGCTCAACCACAAGGAAAAGTTTGGAAGGAACTCAAACACCTGGAAGCTAAAGACCACTTTGTTTAAGAATGCTTGGATCAACCAGGAGATCAAAGACTAACTTAAACAATTCTTGGAAACCAATGAGAATGAAGACACTTTGGTCCAAACCTATGGGATACACAAAGGCAGTCCTAAGGGGGAAATACATAGCCATCTAAACCTCCCTAAATGAATGGAAAAGTCCATAATACACCAGCTGTCTCTACACCTTAAAGAACTGGAGAATCAACAACAAATTAAGCCAACTCCACACACAAGAAGGGAAATAATCAAGTTTAGAACAAAGATCAATGAGATAGAAACTAGAGAAACAGTAACACACATCAATGAAACTAGAAGCTGAATTTTTGAAAGAATCAATAAGATCAATAAACCATTGGCCACACTAACCCAAAAGAATGAAGAAGGCCCAAATTAATAAAATTATGAATGAAAAGGGAGAGATCTCACCTACCACCAAGGAAATAGAAACAATCATCAGAATTTATTATCAGCAGTTATATGCCAATAAGTTAAGCAACGTAGGTAACATGGATGCATTCCTGGAAAAGTATAAACTTCCAAAATTAAACCAGGAAGAAATTGACAACCTGAGTAGACCAATATCTAGTAACGAGATTGAAGCAGTGATCAAAAACCTTCAAAAAACAAGAGCCCAGGACTTGATGGATTCCCTGTGGAATTCTACAAAACTTTCAAAGAAGAAATAACACCTATTCTCCTGAAGCTATTTCAAAAAATTGAAGCAGAAGACAAACTTCCAGACTCTTTTTATGAAGCCAGCATTACCCTGATTCCCAAATGAGGCAAAGACCCCACCCACCAAAAAGGAGAATTTCAGACCAATATCCCTGATGAATATGGATGCTAAGATTCTCAACAAGATGCTAGGAAATAGGATCCAACAGCACATTGAAAAGACTATCCACCGTGAACAGGTGAGATTCATCCCTGGTTTGCCAGGATCGTTCAACATTCGCAAATCAATCAATGTGATAGAACAAATCAATAAGAGAAGAGAGAAGAACCACATGGTCCCCTCAATTGATGCAGAAAAAGCATTTGACAAAATCCAGCATCCGTTCCTGATTAAAATGCTTCAAAGTATAGGGATAGAGGGAACATTCCTCAACTTCATAAAATCTATCAACGAAAAACCTACAGCAAATATCATCCTCAATGGGAAAAAGCTCACAGCCTTCCTGTTGAGACAAGGAGGCCCATTCTCACCACTCTTGTTCAGCACAATATTAGAAGTCCTAGCAACAGCAATCAGACAACAAAGAGAAATAAAAGGTATTCAAATTGGCAAATGACATGAAGATGTCAAACTCTCTCTCTTCGCAGATGACATGATAGTTTATATGGAAGACAAAAAAACTTCACCCTCAAACTACCGGAACTCATACTGCAACTCAGCAATGTGACAGGATACAAAATAAATGTACAGAAATCAGTTGCTCTTATACACTAACAATGAAAACACAGAAAGGGAAATTAGAGAATCGATTCCATTTACTATAGCACCAAGAACCATAAGATACCTGGGAATAAACCTAACCAAAGAGGTAAAGGATCTATACTCAAGGAGCTACAGAACACTCATGAAAGAAATTGAAGAGGTCACAAAAAGATGGAAGACCATTCCATGCATTGGATCACAAGAATAAACATTGTTAAAATGTCTATACTGCCTAGGGCCATCTATACTTTTAATGCCATTCTGATCAAAATTCCACTGGTATTTTTCAAAGAGCTGGAGCAAATAATCCTAAAATTCGTATGGAATCAGAAGAGACCCAGAATTGCTAAGGAAATGTCGAACAAGAAAAACAAAACTGGGGGCATCACGTTGCCTGATTTCAAGCTTTACTACAAAGCAGTGGTCACCAAGACAGTATGGCAGTGGCATAAAAACAGACACATCGACCAGTGGAACAGAGTAGAGAGCCCAGATATGGACCCTCAACTCTATGGTCAAATAATCTTCAACAAAGCAGGAAAAAATATACAGTGGAAAAAGGACAGTCTCTTCAATAAATGGTGCTGGGAAAATTGGACAGCTACATGTAGAAGAATGAAACTCAACCATTCTCTTACACCGTACACAAGTATAAACTCGAAATGGATAAAAGACCTCAATGTGAGAAAGGAATCCATCAGAATCCTAGAGGAGAACATAGGCAGTAACCTCTTTGATATCAGCTACAGCAACTTCTTCCAAGATATGTCTCTACAGGTAAAGTAAACAAAAGCGAAAATGAACTTTTGAGGACTTCATCAAGATCAAAAGCTTCTGTACAGCAAAGGAAACAGTCAACAAAACAAAGAGGCAACCTACGGAATGGCAGAAGATATTTGCAAATGACAATACAGACAAAAGGCTGATATCCAGGATCTATAAAGAACTTCTCAAACTCAACCCACAGAAAACAGGTAATCGTATCAAAAATGCAGAAGACATGAACAGACACTTCTCCAATGAAGACATACAAATGGTACGTGAAAAAATGTTCATCATCAGTAGCCATCAGGGAGATTCAAATTAAAACCACATTGAGATACTACCTTACACCAGTTAGAATGGCCACAATTAGCAAGACAGGAAACAACATGTGTTGGAGAGGTTGTGGAGAAAGGGGAACCCTCTTACACTGTTGGGAATGCAAGTTGGTGTAGCCAGTTTAAAAACAATGTGGAGATTCCTTAAGAAATTAAAAATAGAGCTTCCCTATGACCCTGCAATTGCACTGCTGGGTGTTTACCCCAAAGATACAGATGGAGTGAAAAGAAGGGCCATCTGAACCCCATTGTTCATAGCAGCAATGGCCATGGTCACCAAACTGTGGACAGAATCATGATGCCCTTCAATGGACGAATGGATAAGGAAGATGTGGTCCATATACACTATGGAGAATTATGCCTCCATCAGAAATGATGAATAACCAACTTTTGTATCAACATGGATGGGACTGGAAGAGATTATGCTGAGTGAAATAAGCCAAGGAGAGAGAGTCAATTATCATATGGTTTCACTTATTTGTGGAGCATAACAAATAACATGGAGGACATGGGGAGATGGAGAGGAGAAGGGAGTTGAGGGAAATTGGAGGGGGAGATGAACCATGAGAGACTATGGACTCTGATAAACAATATGAGGGTTTTGAAGGGGCAGGGGGTGGGAGGTTGTGTGAGCCTGGTGGTGGGTATTATGGAGGGCACTTTTGCATGGAGCACTAATTGTGGTGCATAAACAATGAATTCTGTTACACTGAACAGAAATTACATAGAAAAATGTTAAAAAAAAAATTCCAACCAAACCAGTGTGAGAGATCTTTACCTTGTCTCACAGGCTGATGATGTGCAATAGATTTCTTGTTGTTTTCTTCAACCATTAATAAATCTTAGCAAATATTTAGGTTCTTACATCTTTGGGGTAAATACCCAGTAGTGCATTTTCCAGGTCCTATGGTAGCTCTACTTTATTTTTTTGAGAAATCTCCTCACTGTTTTCTAAAGTCCCTGCACCAACTTGCACTCCCACCCGTAGTGAAAGAGGGTTCCCATTTCTCCACATCCTCTCCAACATTCGTTGTTTCTTGCCTTGTTAATTTTTGGTATTCTAACTGGTGCACTAGGTGTTACATATAAACAGTGAATCTTGGCACATTGCATCAAAAACCAATGATGTATTTTATGCTGACTAACTTAACACAATACAAATTTTTTAAAAAAGAATAAAATTAAAAAAATTAAGAAAAGGCAGAGTAAGGGGACTATAATCTCTCATTGCGTGCAAAGCAAGGTATTCCAGTTGTCCCTGGGTGAATTTTGTTCTGTCTGTTAGAAGACAGTATATCACAAAATTTCAAAGAGAGTAAAACTTCCATATATATAAAGATAATTGACTAGAGTAAAAAAGGACTAGAATGAAGCATATATCTCTAAGAAATAAAGGTGTGAGAAAATACAACTTAAAAAGTTACAATAAAATACAAGTTGAAATCAGAAACATCTAGTTGAAATGAGAAAAATTAAAAAGAAAAGGCAGAGATAACGCATAAGAAAAAGGAGAAAAGGAGAATTTTATATGAAAAATAAACAAGTCATGAGGCGACACCTTGAGCTCAATATTCTACTTTCCCCTGGCATTGGGATTTTAGGGTCTTATGGGATCCATAGGATTGTTGTCCACCTTTTCTTCTAGCCTGTCTTCTGGGGGAAGGACCTGCAGTTCTTTTTCTCAGGTAACCCTGCCTGGGGCAAGTTTCCCCACCCTCCAGTGAAAACTAGTCCTCTGTGTGACTTTTTTTCCCTGGAGGCTTTCCATGCCTCTTCAAAGATCAGAGCAAAAATGGCTGTAGCCAGGCTCTGGCCCAGAGCAGAAAATTCACTCTGTCCTCTTAATAAACCCTTAAGGACAAACAGTCTCCACTTCTGTATGCACCACAGAAGTCTGTGGTGCAAGCCAACAGAAATCCTCTCAGAGGTAGTCCCAGGGATCTGGGAGTGCAACTGCCCCTTGTGATTCTGAAACTATGATTGGCCTCAGGCCCCCGCACACACCTGAAGCTCCTGGATCATGTCTGGGTATTGCCCCAATGTCCTTCCTAGCCACTACCTCCCTGTGATTTTTGCCTGATCACCTGCAAGGTTCCAGACTTTTTCAGGATGCTCTGGAAAAGAGCCATTATTGGCTGGCTGGCTTAAGGTTTATGGCGATCAGAGCTAAGAGTCCCTTCCTGGGCTCTCTATTCATAACCTGCTTCCTTGCTCCACTGCTAGGGCACTCTACCATTTCAGGCTCCTCCTTTGACTCTTTGGCTCCTTATATCTGGAGACCACATTGCCCTACCTAGAATTCTGTTTTTTCATTTCCAGAGGCCCTTTCACAGAGGAATGTCTCTCACTAGTGCTGATTTCTAAGGGATCCGATTCTGTGCTCTGGTGTTAGATCACATTCCAGGAGCCAGCCTATGGAGGCTCCCTCCCCATTCGGATTATCTTCCTTTATCTCCCTGAAGATTCATGACTCTACATGTCCTCCCTTGGAAAAAGCAGTTGTTTTCTGCTTGTCGAGATCCAGGTATACGTTCTTATAGCTAAAACTGAATTCCTGGGTGTTCAAAATAGTTTGATAGATGTCCTGTTGAATCCAGGGGACTAGTTCAAATGGGGTCCCCTACTCCTCCACCATCTTGCCTCCCTCTCTTGCTTTATTGAATTTAAATAAGTCCCCTTTTGAACTTTCCACTCCTTTTGATAGCCAACAAGTTTCCCTTTGTTTTATTAATTTTCAACTTTAGTACCAATCTTGAATCAGATGAACACTGGGTGTTATATGCACCTTAAGAATTATTGAAAAATTACACGAAAAACTAATGATGTACTATGTGTTGGCTAATTGAATTTCAATTAAAAATTACAGACAATAATAACAAAAAGTATTTGGACATTTCATTTGACTCATATAGTGATGAACTGTCCTAGTTTTATGAAATAGATTACATTGGCAACTGAGGCCATTCTTATAATTTTATTGTAGAGGAAATTCTGAGATCACTGACTTTTACTTTTTATCTGCCCTTCATTTCTGTTACTAGTTGAAATGCTCTTTTTGATAATATCATCTTTAACCTACTAGTTTGTTTTGAAGCTAGTCATGGGGCTTTGTGATCCTTATTAGGATGCCTTGCCAGCTTAACATCCATAGTATCCCTGGCACAGAATAGTAAGGCAAAAATTTCTCATGTATAAGCAAAAATTGCTTCCAGGATAATCTACTGACAGACAAATTTGCATAAATCAATTGGCTTAATATGGGCTTAGTATCAGAGAAGACTCAAAATATGATGAAGAAAATGTTTCTATCACACCATATTTTATTGGGGATAATGTGTTTTTGATGATGAACCTCTATTCACTGAAGTGGGATATTTGGTGTCCATGTTTAAAGGGTTTTATTCATTGGAGTGAAGAATTTAGTGTCAGAGTTTGTGTTATTTAATTGGATGAATTTGGTGTTTCCGTTTGAAAATTTCAAGACTTACTTTCAAATATTACTCCCTCCATTGTCCAAAACTTACTATCTCCCCCTTTTAAAATGTTGCCATAAACATTCTAGTGTGAGTGAGTGAACAATTGGTGTGTTCACTCTGTCATTAACGTCTTTATTTTTTATGCTCTAAACTCTCTTCAATCCTGTTGTCAAAGGATGTTTCAGATAAGGACTGGAATTCCTGTCCAGTAAGGCTCAGGGAATGGAAACGTGTGACAGGGGTCCCACAAGTTTTTCCTGTGAAAACATAGAGGTCTTTCCAACCTCTACTAGTTACCTGAAAGGGAATCTCAATGATAGTCAGTTTTTAGTAAAGGTATCTAAAATAAATATGAATAATTTGGCCATTATGGATCTCCCTTCAAATATCAGGACAAATGTCAAAAATAAGAAGCAGTAGATTATTCTTAATATTCTCAGTCTGTGTACATTGATTATTGTATCAGTCAGGTATTGCTTCATGACAAGCCATGCAAACATAAAAGATATAACATAATTCTTTTAAAATTGCATCAGGGTCTATAATGGGAAAGTTATCTGGTCTCTGCTGGTGTCCTTCTGAGGCTGTGGTCAGCTGTGGGTCAGGTGGAAGTGCTCCTCTAATCCTATCTGTGTTATCACATTTGGGGTCTTGTTGATTGTAGGTTGGTCTAGGTTGGCCATTGTTAGAGCAGCTGGGCTTCACATATTTTCTCCTCCTACAGCAGGCTAGCCTAGACTTTTATATATGACAGACACAGGGGTTACAAGAGAGCAGAAGAAACACAGAAAGGCCCCTTGAGGCACACTGTCATTTTCAGAATGCACTTTAGTCAATAAAACACTGAGTTCAGTTCAGATTCAACGTGGCAGAAATAGATTCCACTTCTCAATGGGAGGAGTTTTACAGTCACATTTCCAAGTATATGAATACAGAGATAAATGGTGAATTGGAGCTACCTGCAAAAGGTCTACCACACGTGTAATTTTTCAATTTAATAAAGATTTATTGGTGTAGGATAAGAAGTCAACATACAGAACAATACAGTACAGTACAATAGAGTTACTCAACAATTCTTCAGATGACTCATGGCTCATCATAGTGATTGTGCTTTTAAGGGTTGAGACTGCAAGATTTTCTATATTTAGGTCATATAATCTATAAATAGATGAACAGTTTTACTTCTTTCTGACTTGGATGCCTTTTGTTTCTTGATATTGCCTGATTGCTCTAACTAGGATGTGCAGTATTATATTAAATAAGAGTGGTGAGAGTGGATACCCTCATTTTGCTCCTGATTGCCAAGAAAGGTTTTGTTTCTTTCTTTTTTAAAAAAAGATTTTATTTATTTATTTGACAGCGAGATCACAAGTAGGCAGAGAGGCAGGCAGAGAGAGAGGGAAGTAGGCACCCTGCTGAGCAGAGAGCCCAATGTGGGGCTAGATCATAGTACCCGAAATCATGACCTGAGCTGAAGGCAGAAGCTTAACCTACTGAGCCACCCAGGTGCCCCATAGGAAAAGTTTTTTAACCTTTTGCCTTTGAATATGATGTTATTGTGGGTTTTTGTATATGGTTTTCTTTTATGTTGAGATATATTCCTTCTATGCCCAGTTTGTTGAAGGTTTTTTATTTTTTAATCATGAAAGGATGTTGTATTTTGTGAAAACTGTTTTTTGTATGTTTTGAGATGATCATGTGATTGTTACATTTCACTCTAGTAATAGGTGTATCACATTTATTGATTGGCTGGAGTGGTTTAATTCCCACATACTTGTGAATGTATCAGATATCTGTGTCCTTATATTCATTGCAACATTATTCACAATAGCCAAGACATGGAAAGAGCCCATATCCATCAACAGATGAATTAATAATAATGGTATAGCTGTAAAATGGGAATCAACAAATAAATGAGGAAGACATCCTGCCCTTTGTTAAAACACGGATGAACCCTGAGGAAATTATGCTAAATGAAATAATCAGACTGAGAATGACAATGTCTGTATGATCTCACTTATATGTAAAATACAAAGATCTGAAACCACAGAAACAGAGAGTAGGTTGATATTTGCCTGTGGCTGGGGCTTAGGGAGATGAGAAGATGCTGGTGAAAGCCTACAAAACTTCAGTTATAAGATCAATGAGTTCTGGGAACTTTATGTACAACATGGTCATTATGGTTAACTCTGTTGCACTGTATACCTGAATGTTGATGACAGTCTACATAGTAAATGTTCTTACAACAAAAAATAATAACTTTGTGAAGTGATGGATGATTCAATAACCTATCATGGTGATCATTTCACAATGTATATGTATATGAAATCACCAAGTTGTATGATTGAACTTCCACAAGTTTATATGTCAATTATATTTCCTTAAAAGTGGAAAAATGAAAGAAAACTGTTCCTATCTCTGTCTTCTACTTGCATTTTAAATGTCACCTACTTCCAGCAGAACCTTCCTCATAAAAAGTGAAAACAAGAACAAAACCAATACCAGGATGAAAACCACTATGAATATGTCAATGGGAAGGTCAATCAATAGGAAAACATTATCTACATAAGGACGCCATGAAGATAGCATCAGTGATACAACAGTTCTTAACTCCATCAATCAGTGAGTTAAATATGAGTTCCCTGGTCTCTCTGAGGCATCTGGAAAGAAGAATTTTATTGATTTGATCTTTTCTTAGACTAGGAATGGTGATCTACAGTCAAGTGGCAGAGAGGACATATATATATTTGGAGAAAAGCCTGATCTTCTGGAGTAAATTTTTATAACTGCCTAGTAGACACATAATTCATTCTCATAGTCTTCTCTGAGATCATTCCACTGCTGAAAGTGAAAGTGGAAATGAAACCTTTCAAATTGAAATTTACACCAGTATAGACTGTTTGCAGAGGTGGCCCAGCATCTCCATCTTTCTCTGTAGCCACGTGTTTGGCAGTGTGTGCAGCACCTTCCTTCAGGTGATGGAGACTTTTCCTCCCTCTTTGATCTGGGCTGGATTAGGAATTTTTAATTTGCTGTAGCCAGCAGGATATGGAAATGACAGTGGACCTTAGAGCCTTGGTGCATTTTTGCTGCTCTCTCTTGGAACTCTGCCTCCGTAAATGAAATGAGCTTGGTGGGCTGCCAGAGGAGGTGAGGACATGTGAAGCAGAACCCAGTTGTCCAAGCCAAAGCCACTCTAGATCACCCACAGGTATCTAGTTAAGCCCTGATTATATTAGAATGCCCCAGAGAGAGATCAGCAGAGCTCCCTCAGCTGACATACAACTGACTCAAGACTTGAGCAGATCAACAGAGATTATAACAACTCATAATCATACAATGCCAATTGATACAAAAGACATTATAGCAAGCCATTTGCTTTCTGGATGGCTTGCTGTGAAGCAACATTCATGATCATTCTGTTATTCAAGTTAGTTTCTGATAGTTATTAAGAAGTGGCTCTAGGAGCATCTGTTTGGCTCAGTCAGTTGAGCTTCCAACTCTTGGTGTCAGCCTAGGTCATGATCTCCGACTCCTGGGATGACTTTGGGCTCCATGTGCAGTTAGGAGTCTGCTTGAGATGCTCTCTCCCACTCCTCTGCCCTGTGCCCCTTTCTTGCTATCTCTCTCTCTCTCTCAAATAAATAAGCAAATCTTTTTTAAAAAGATTTATTTATTTATTTCACAGACAGAGATCACAAGTAGGCAGAGAGGCAGGCAGAGAGAGAGGAGGCAGCAGGTTCCCTGCTGAGCAGACAGCCCCATGCGGGGCTCGATCCCAGGACCCCAGGATCATGACTTGAGCTTAAGGCAGAGATTTTATCTCACTGAGCCACCCAGGTGCCTCTAAATAAACAAATCTTAAACAAAAAGAGTTACCTAATGAGGATCCTTTTCAGCTACCAAGTAGATTTCAGAAGCATATGCATTTTTTTTGGAGATTAAATAGTGACCTAGAATCACAGAACTAGACAGGAATTTACACTCTCTGTGTCTTACAGAGACATCTTGATGATAGCCTAATGAGACTTATTTTCAGCTTTGACCTCCAGTACTGGAAGAGTGAAATTTATTTTTGTTAAACCCTGAGTGTGTCAATTGGTGATAGCAGCAACAAGAAAGTGATAAAGACATTTCTCTAATAAAGTTTCCTTTGAAGAAAGTGAATTTAAATCTCTCAAATCATTCACTTAACTTCTTTGGGTACAGGGGTTTGGTGCTGAAACTATCTCAAGTAGAAGAATGATCTAAAGTCAGTTTGGAGATAATCAGCCTTATCTGGTGGTACAGAGAAATTCTCCTTACATAAATGTCAATGTGGTTGTGTCTTTGAACCTACTGGGCATTAAGATAGGAAAACCAATTCATTGTGAAAATTAAGGCCACATGCTCTCAATTTTTTTGTCTAAATTTCTATATTCTAATATTCCATTTTGAATGCAAATGTTCATTTTTTTCACTTTTTTACCCTCCAAAATTTTCTCAAGCTTTCTTTCAACATAATAGATAGGTTATAATGAGTTTAGTAATAGTTATGAGCCTTGGGCATTTACCCCCGTGCATGTGAGTGTGTTTTTTTGAAATAAAAATGTACATGGATACATATACATTTACATACACACAGCCCTTAGTCTTGAACATTCTTTGATCAAACAAAGTATTTATATGCATTGCATCTTTCCTCACAACATGCCTTGAAGTTATGTTTAGGATACCACATTGTGTTCAGCAGGAAATTAAGGCTGGAGGGATTACACCCTAACAGTTGAATAACAAAGCTGTTGTAACTTGCTGTGCACCTTTTTGAGTTCTATGGAAATGAACCATGCAGTATGTACCCAAGATTTTTCAGTGTCTCTTTCAGTCCCTAATGTAGTACACTTTATTTTTATATTTTAAAAAGGATTTTATTTATTTTTCTATTTCACAGAGACAGAGTGAGTGCACAAACAGGTAGAGATGCAGGCAGAGGGAGAGGAAGAAGCAGGCTGCCTACTGAGCAGAGCCTGAAGTGAGCCTTCATCTGAGGACACTGGGATCCTGAACTGAGCTGTAGGCAGACAATTAACTGACTGAGCCACCCACGTGTCCACATTGTACACTTTAAATAAGTACAGTTTATCACATGTCATAATGTCTAGTAAATTAATTAGAATTTAAAAATTCTAGTGGTGCATGACTCAGGGTCAGATTTGGAGCACAGTTAGTTGAGTTACACTATTGGTGTGGGAGACCTCTCATCCAACTGTGAGATAGCAAAGGTTCCCATGTGGATGTTAAAATAGTGGAAATAAATCAAGAGAATTCACATTTGATAAGCTCATTTTTTAAAACAATAGATTACCTACATATATAAAAGAAGTAAAATGACATTAATTGGATCAAGGCAAAAGAGCACTACAGCCACACACCTCATGGGTGAACCTTAGAAACCCAATCTATAGATGCCCATCTGACTTCAGACTCTTGAAGAGCCCTGCTGAGATCAGAACAACTGCCTACTGTATAATCGCCTTTAATAATAAAAACATTATACTAAGCCATTTTTAAAGATTTTATTTATTTACTTGAGAGAGAGAGAGAGAGAGAGGGAGAACAAACTAGGGAGAGCACTAGCATAGTGGGAAGGGACGTAGGGACAGAAGGAAAGATAAAAGCAGACTTCCCACTGAGTAAGAAGCCTGATGGGGGACTCCATCCTAGTACCCCGAGATCATGACCTGAGCTGAAGACAGATGCTTAACCACTGAGTCACGCAGGCAACCCTATACAAAGACATTTTATTGTAGGATGCTTTATATGCAGCAATAGCTAACTGATATAATAATGGAATCAGGAAGAACTCACAGCATTTGTAATAATCTGATTCTTTTTCTCCTAGGCATTTCTACTGATACTTCAAAGTAGCTTTCACGATTACTCTGTTCTTCAAGTTTATCTCATGTAACTGAATTAAAAAATGCCTCCACTGAGGTCCCTTAGAGGTAACATGGGAAGCTTGGGAGAACATGTATGTGTGCACAAAACTTGTGAGTCTGAATCACATGCAGGACAGGAACCCAGGGTTGCTGGTGAGTCATCCTGTGCTTATGAAGATCATGTATAATGGATGATAATGATGTTGTTCATTCACTGTCCCTTTAGAGGTTATGGGAAAATTTCAAATAGTGGGAGATATTTCATTTACAGAAATGGAAGCGATCATATTTGTATGAAGCACTGGGAAATTTCAACCAGAAACCAGAAAATAATTTAACAAAACCCCAACATGTCATCAGTCTTTCATCTTAACAAATACACCTTACAAATAGACCCTGATATTCTGCAGTTCAGTAAGTAAATGAAGTGCCTGAGAAAGAAATAGTTTGCACAGCAGTAAATGTATGCTTTAATATTTTGCTTCATCATCTTTAAATTCAACTTGAGTCTAAGGCCATATTACATCAACTTATTTTTTCCATATTTGTCTTTCTGTGTGCATTCCACTTGGAGACATGTGTTTCCATATATATAATTTTTTCCCCAGTGACTATGTGAGGCATGGTGGACACAAGCTTTTTAACAATAGGATCTTAAAGTGTAGGTAAATTCCCATGATCAGCTATAGCCACCAGTGCATCCTAGAGGATAAGACATGTAACAAATTCTTTGACCTTAGCTGCAGCAATTTCTTGCAAGACACATCTCTGAAGGCAAGGGAAACAAAATAAAGAAATGAACTATTCAACCTCATTAAGATAAAAAGATTCTGCACAGCAGACATCAACAAAACTATGAGGCAATCTATGGAACTAGAGAAGATATTGGCAAATGATGTATCAGATAAAGGAGTGATATCCAAGATCTATGAGGAACTTAAACCTAACTCTTCAGAAAACAGATAATCCAGTTAAGAAATAGGCAGAAGATATGAACAGACCCTTCTCCAAAGAAGACAAAAAAAATGGCCAGAAGGCACATGAAAAAATGCTCAACATCACTAGCCATTAGGGAAATACAAATCAAAACCACAGTGACATACCACCTTACACCAGTTAGAATGTCTAAATTAACAAGACAGGGAATGAGAAATGTTGGTGAGGATGTGGAGAAATGTGAACCCACTCATACTGTTGGTGGAAATGCAAGCTGATACAGCCACTCTGGAAAACTGTAGGGAGGTTCCTCAAGACATTAAAAATAGAGTTGCCCTATGGTCCAGCAATTGCACTGCTAAGTATTTACCCCAAAGATACAAATGTAGTGAAATAATGGGTCACCTGGACTCCAATGTTCATAGAAACAATGTCCTCAATAGCTAAGCTGTGGAATGAACCAAGATGTCCTTCAACAGATAAATGGATAAAGAAGATGTGGTTCAAGTATACAATGGAATATTACTCATTTCTAATTACTCATAATGAATACCCTCCATTTGCATCAACATGGATGGAACTGGGGTATTAAACTAAGTGAAATAGGTCGGAGAAAGATAATTATCGTTTGGTTTCACTCATAGGTGGAATATGAGAAATAGTGCAGAGAATCCTAAGGGAAGGGAGGAAAAACTAAAGGGGAAGAAATCAGAGAGGGAGACAAACCATGAGTGACTCATAACTCTGGAAAACAAACTGAGGGTTGCTGGAGGGGCATCTGTGGGGGTAATGGGTTAACTGAGTGATGGGGGATAAGGAGGGCATGTGATGTGATGAGCACTGGGTGTTACATGCATCTGATGATATATTAAACTCTACATCTGAAACTAATGATGTACTATATGTTGGCTAATTGAATTTTAATTAAAAAGTGCATTCTCTGGCAAAGCAGTTAAGGTAGTGATATACAAAGGAAAGATGTTCACAAAAGGGAAGTGCAGTGGTCTCAGATTTTTCTCTGTTATAAACTTATTTAAATGGCTGTGGTGGCTAAGAGTAGATTTTTCCATGGGAATAGTATTCAGTCAAAAGAGAAAAAGATGCTCACTGTGATATATTTTATTTAAGAAGAAATTATTCTTAACCGATTCATGTAGTCCTTTGAATAAGTGAGAATATTCTGAACATTTCACATCTAAAGTTAGGAATAACATTGAGAGACTAGGAAAATGACAAAGGGAAAAAATCTCTTGAATATCAGATATATCAAAAAGCTTAATAAAATGAGTTTCATAAATTATACAGAAAGGTAAAAAAAGTAGAAATTCTAGGAAAAAAATAAAAGACATGTACCACTTACACAATCTGATCAAAGTATCTAAACATTTGGTGTAAGAGAATGGTTGTGTTTCATTCTTCTACACATAGTTGTCCAATTTTCCCAGCATCATTTATTGGAGAGACTGTCATTTTTCCACTGTATATTTTTTCCTGCTTTGTTGAAGATTAGTTGACCATAGAGATGAGGGTCCATATCTGGGCTCTCTACTCTGTTTCACTGGTCTATGTGTCTGTTTTTGTGCCAGCACCATGCTGTCTTTCTGATCACAACTTTGTAGTGAAGCTTGAAATCAGGCAATGTGATGCCCCCAGTTTTGTTTTCCTTGTTCAACATTTCCTTAGCAATTCGGGGTCTCCTCTGATTCCATACAAATTTTAGGATTGTTTGCTCCAGCTTGTTGAAAAATGCCGGTGGTATTTTGATTGGAATGGCATTGAAAGTATAGATTGCTCTAGGCAGTATAGACATTTTAACAGTGTTTATTCTTCTGATCCATGAGTATGGAATGGTCTTCCATCTTTTTGTGTCTTCTTCAATTTCTTTCTTGAGTGTTCTGTAGTTCCTTGAGTACAGATCCTTTACCTCTTTGGTTAGGTTTATTCCCAGGTATCTTATTGGGTTAGGTTTATCTTATTTGGTTAGGTTTATTCCCAGGTTCTTGGTGCTATAGTAAATGGAATCGATTCTCTAATTTCCCTTTTTGTATTTTCATTGTTAGTGTATAAGAAAACAACTGATTTCTGTACATTTCTTTTGTATCCTGCCACATTACTGAATTGTTGTATGAATTCTAGTAGTTTGGGGTGGAGTCTTTTGGGTTTTCCATATGAAGTTTCATGTCATCTGTGAAGCTAGAGTTTGATTTCTTCATTGTCAATTTGAATACCTTTCATTTCTCTTTGTTGTCTTATTGCTGTTGCTAGGACTTTTATCTGGTTCAGATTTTGGGCCCTGCAATTGTGGGCAATTCCTCAGCCCCACAAAGATTCATGCTTTTAGAGCTGCCATCCCACAGAATCTCATCAGAGCCTCCTTTATGTCTTTGTTTCTAAGGCTATAGATGAAGGGATTCAGCATGGGTGTGACCACAGTGTACATCACTGATGCTACTGCACTTGAGTGGGAGCTCTGGATAGCAGCAGAGCTAAGGTACACTCCTAGGCTTGTACAATAAAATAAGGAGACAACAGAGAGGTGAGATGCACAGGTGGAAAATGCTTTATATTTGCCCTGAGACGATGAGATACCACGTATGGAGGAAACTATCTTGGAGTAAGAGTAAAGGATACCAATGAAGGGACCACCAGCCAACAACATAGCTGCAAAATATATCACCATGTTATTGAGAAAGGTGTCAGAACATGCAAGTTGAACCATCTGATTGATTTCACAGAAAAAGTGGGGGATTTCCAAGACTGTGCAGAAGGACAGCCGCAACACCATAGAAGTTTGTAACAAGGAATGCGAGACACTCAGAATCCAGGACATGAGAACCAGCATTCCACAGAGCCAGGGGTTCATGATGACTGTGTAGTGCAGTGGGTGACAGATGGCCACAAAGCGGTCATAAGCCATCACAGTCAGGAGAAAGATGTCTAGCCCTGTAAACAGTATGAAAAAATACATCTGTGTGATGCAGCCTGCATAGGTTATGGCTTTTCTCTGAGTCTGGATGTTCCACAGCATCTTCGGGATTGTGGTGGAGGTGAAGCAGATGTCTACAAAGGATAGGTTGGTGAGGAAGAAGTACATGGGGGTTTGGAGGTGGGAGTGAGAGCTGACAGCCAGGATGATGAGCAGGTTTCCAAACATCGTGATCAGGTACATGGAAAGGAAAAGTCCAAATATGATTGGCTGCAGTTCTGGTTCCTCTGAAAATCCCAGAAGCTCAAACTCTGAAATTCCTGTATTGTTTCCTGGGTCCATGTGGTGGAGTGGCTACCAGCACAAAGGAAAATAACATGACTAATTTTTACACAAATGGTCATTGCTCACATTGTGGAAATGCAACAATTTATATTTTCCAGTCAAGAAAACTTATTGCAATATTATGTGAATAGATTTGGGCCCCTTGAGAGGATTTTAATTCCTTTCTTGATAGGAATTTTCATCGTAACATCAGATGTTCCCCAAAAGGTTGGGTGTTATACACTTTTAGTAAGAAATTATTTCATGCATTTGAGAAATATATTGAATGCTGACCATATTTTGGGAATTATAGTCATAATGTAGTGGGTGTTGAATAGCAAAAGTCCCTACAATTCAATGATGGTTATAGGATAGAAGCAGATATAAAAATTAAATAATCATGAGATGAAGACAGAGGCTCTATAGAAAACAGAAGCAGGTTAAGACAGTGTGTGGGGTGTTATGTTGGGTGTTCAGTCAAGGTTGGCTTAGAGGGTGGCATTTGAATAGTACCTCATGGACGAGAGGGTGGAAGAGAGGAGGTCTTCCTGACGGAAGGAACAGCTGGTTCAAAGGCCCTACTAGATGCTTCTGTCAGAAACTCAAGGCTCAGAAGGAAGCCAGTGTGTAGGGAAGTGATGAGAATCAGTGGTAATGAATTTCATAGAATCATGTGGACTCATAGCTGCTTAATGTTCAAGACACAGGGAGTTCATGGTCCACACTATGTAACTCTTGCATTTTGAGATTTTGTTCCAATAAGGTCCTGTCCATTGACATCCCTCCTTAGTGTCATCTGATGATTAAGTTTGGCTTGTGTATTATAAGGGTCACAGTGAAAGAGATGAGCTTGTGTATCTCTGCTCTGAGGACTGCTCTCACTCATCAAGTTGTCCAGAGGAAGGTGCATATGCACACCCACACACATTGTCACATGTACACAAGATAGCACACTGTGTCTTCCTGGTGTGTGTTACTCTATGTCCTTGTCACTTCCCTGCCACTCAGCCCAACACATTGTTTAGGATATGAATGCATACACAATCATATAACCCTTGCAATAAGGAATATAGAAATAGAACTTAAAAATTTCTTTTCATGGCTTCCCAGGGACAAATAATCTTGTGGCTCCATTTTGTAATGGCCATTTCCTGACCTGTGTGTAAAGAAACATAAAAAATTGTGCTCAACACTTAGGGTCTTCTCTGGTTTCCTACAAATTTTAGATTGTTTGTTCCTGCTATGTAAAAAATGGTGGTGGTATTTTGATAAGGATTGCATTGAATATGTAGATTGTTTTGGGTAGCATAAACGTTTTAATAATATTTTTTCTTCTAATCCATGAGCATGGAATGTTTTTACATTTATTTGTGCCTTCTTCAAATCTATCACAAGTGTTCTACAGCTTTCAGAGTACAGATGTTTTACCTCTTTGGATAGGTTTCTTTCTAGATATCTTGTGGTTTTTGGTATAACTGTAAACAGTTAAGAGACACATGAAAAAAATGATGAACATCACTCAGCATCAGGAAATTACAAATCAAAACCACTGTGATACCACCTCAAACAATCAGAATGGTTAAAATAAGCAACTCATGAAAAAGGAGACGTTGGCTTAGATGTGGAGGAAGGGGAACACTCTTACACTTTTGGTTGAAATGCAAACAGATGCAACCACTCTGGAAAGCAGTATGGAGTTTCCTCAGTAAGTTAAAAACAGAGTTACCCTATGACCCTTCAATTGCACTGCTAGGTATTTATCTACAAACACAGTGATTTGAAGGGCACATATACTTCAATTTTTTAAAAAAGATTTTACTTATTTGCCTGAGGGAGAGTATAAGTAAGGGGAGGAGCAGAGGCAGAGATAGAATCAAGCTCTCCACTGAGCAAGGAGCCTGATGGTGGACTCAGTCCAGAACCCTGGGATCATACCTGAGCTGAAGGCAAATGCTTAACTAATTGAGCCACCCAGGTGTTCCCACCTCAGTATTTATTGCAGCAATGTCCACAATAGCTAAACTGTGGAAAGAGACCAGATGTCCATCAACAGATGAATGGATGAAGAAGTTGTAGTGTATATACCCAATTCAATATTACTCAGCCATTAAAGAATCAAATCTTGCCATTTGTAATTACATGATGGATTTAGAGTATATATATAAAGTGAAATAAGCTAGTCAGAGAAAGACAAATATCATATGATTTCATTCACATGTGGAATTTAAGAAAGAAAGCTAATGAACATAGAAGAAGGGAAGAGAAAATGAAGTAAGATAAAAATGGAGAGGGAGGGAAACCATAAGAGACTCTTGATTATAGGACACAAACTGAGAGTGGTTGGAGGGGAGGTAGATGGGATATGGGGTAATTGGGTGATTGGCATTAAGGAAGGGACATGATATAATATGCACTGGGTGGTAAAATATTTTTTAAAAGATCTTATTTATTTGAGATAGAGTGTGAGTGAAAGGAAGCACATGAGCAGGGGCAGAGGGAGAGAGGGAGGGAGAAGCAGGCTCCCTGCTGAGTGGACATGGGACTCTATCCCACAACGCTGAGATCATGACCTAAGCTGAAGGCAGATTTTGCCAACTGAGCCACTCAGGACCCCCTGCACTGGGTGTTTTAGGCAACTGGTGACTCACTAAATTCCACCTCTGAAACTAATTATGAACATGAACACTGGTCAGAAATATGTATAAAGCATGATTTGGGAGCAGTAAGTATGAAAAAGGACATTCACTTTCATTTTTTGGACAGCAGGTATCCACAAATGAATAATACTAAGATAACAGATCAATTCTTTTGGGGGAAAAACCCTAGAAAAAGCAGTGGAGGGAATATACTATGATTAACTCACAAACTTTACCACACAAAACTTACAGACTCTCACACATTCTGCACAAATACATCTACACATACATAAAAAAGCAAAATGGCAAGTAACTAAATTGGTGAAATCAAGAGCAATTAAGGATGGCATGTATTGCATGAAGCCCTGGGTGTTATATGCAAACAATGAATCATGGAACACCACATCAAAAACTAATGATATACTGTATGGTAAAAAACAGAACACAGTAATAAAAAATGTAATAAAAAACAGGAATAAAACCACTCTGATCCCACTGGAAACATCATGGATTCCCACAGACAACTTTCTATGGAGAAAGTGGGTGTCTAGCTAAGCCAGACTATGTTCAGGCTCATAGGCAATGGGATAATTGTAAAGAAAGCTCAGTAGCATACCCCTTCTTACATAATACATGTAAAAAATTACACTTGAATACTCAAGAGAGAGGAGGTACAGTGATATTATGCTTCATGTACTGCTCTTGCAGAGATGTACCAGTGACAATTCTTTGTCAGGAATTTTCTCCTTAGTAGAGAAATGTAGTCTACTATGTCCCAACATAAAAAAGAAGACATATCCTCCCTTCACTGTATGTCCCTCCACAGCTATGACTTGACTTTTCTACTGCAGTTACCTGAAAATATCCTTGGTCTCATGTCCTATTTTATGCTTCCCATCCCTTGTCTTATTGGGTTTCCATTATTATGATTTAGTTGTTGATGTTGAACCTTGTATTTCTGAGTTCAATATTAACTTCTATTTCTAGCATCACAAATACATTAATGAATAAATCAGTGAATTTCTTAATCATGCCAGCACAGCCACAGCTACAGCCACAGCCACAGCAAACTGTCAGCTCTGGGCTAGGCTGGATTGACCCTCAGGTGACCTCAGGTAGATGCTTTTGACTTTCATTCTCCTGACCTTGTCCTTCAGTCCCTACTGGGTGGTAAAACTTATCTAGATGGGGTCTCTGTGAGGAAAGTCTCTACATGGAAATCAAAATACCTGTCTGGTTGGTGGATGGTGAAAGATGAAGCTCTGTCCCCAGACAAGAGAGTAGGAATGGGTCAAACTTCAGTGCCCCATGCAGACTTAGGACTGCACAAAGAATGTCCAGATCTTGTCCAGTCCGAGGTTGTCTGTGCAGTGGGACTGCAGCAGAGGAGGTATTTACAACTGCTTTGGTCTGATCACTAGGCACATTTCCCTCTTGTTCCTCCCACCTTTAGACACATGATTTCCCTGTGGGACACCAGTTTGGACACAAAGGACATTTTTCTTTTTGAATTTTTTTCCTAGGGGTCTGGGTGATAAACCGGGTGAAGTCAGTTTTTCTTACCTTTTTTTTCCTATGAATTCTTCTGTCTTTCAGAGATCTAACTCCCAACACCTTATGCCACTCCGGAATGAAAATTTTTTCCTGTTTAAGACTGGGGAGTGAGTCTTGATTAGGTCCCTTGGGTCCTTCAAAACATTGACTTACTTATGGTGGAGACACAACTCCTGATATTTCTAGAGTGTTACTTTTCCCTTTTTCAACAAAGATGAAATTTTGTTCCTTTAATATAAAATCCTGGACTCTACACTCCTTTTGCCAAAATATTTTTTTTTGCCAAAACAATTTTTTTGCCAAATTTTTGCCAAAACTATTAGGATTTTCATGCTTCTAACAAAAGTTCAGACTATGACTTAGAATGTCACTATAAAATGTTTGTTAATTGTAAGAGATATATTTAGAACTTTCTCTGCACTATAATCTGAGTTAACACCATATAGGTGTTGCCTGATTTAATTTTTATAAAAGCCATTCTGTGAGGAAGCATTAGTGTGAACTCCATTGCCCATGGAAACATGGGGCTTGAAGAATTCTCAAAGTTGTCATTGCAGGAAAGGATGGGTGTTGATTACCTCCTATCAGGATGCTCCCAGTTTTCAAACTCTGTGCCAGTGGTCCCAAGCAGACGTGTGTTTTTCCCCTGGGCATATCTGGCAATGTCTGAAGGATGCTGCTAAACACTTCCAAGGTGTAGAACAACTCCCAACACAAATAAGGACCCTGCCTCAAAGTTCAGATTGAGAATGTGAGAAAATGTACTGGAGTCCAGCACTTCTCCAACTTCAAAGTGCATAGGAGTCACCTAGGATTGTAGTTTAAAGTCTGATTAGCAGCTGCTGGTGGGCCCAGGAGTCCATCATTTCTCACAAGCTCCAGAGTGATGTTGGTGCTGTCATGTCATGGTCTGTGGGCCACTCTTTGAGTAGCAAAGTGTGATCCTGTGATAGAATAAGGTGCAGATATTGTACATCTTCCTCACAAAAGAATCTTGTTTGCATAAAATTTTGAATAACTAGTGTATTCAGTCATTCTATGGGCGGTGATAAATTCTGTGTTTATTAGAACCCTTGAGTGGCACACACACAAAAAAACTTTTGGAAACGACTTTCTAGTTGGTAGAATAAGAACCTCTTCATTAGTTTTTGCTTTTGACACTTTTTAAAGTTATGTTCAATTAAGCAACTTATAGTACATCATTAGTTTTTGATGTAGTGTTCAATGATTCATTAGTTGTGTATAACACCCGGTGTTGAGTCATCTACATTCTAGTACCTAGAAACTGAATAATGTTATTTTTTATAGGAAGAGGAAAGTTAAGGTAGCAAATGGAATAAGGCTGTTAGGCAGCTTGGGAGATTGGCCAAGATTATGCTGGTGGAAGTGACATAATCATCAGAGTCCTCTGAATTTGGGAGAGGAAGGCCGAATAGTTTTATCAGAGAGAGACAGAAGATGCCATGTCGCTGGCCTTGAAGTTAGAGAAAGGGCAGTGAGCCAAAGAATGCCCATGGTCACTAGAAACTACAATAGGAAAGAAAAGAGTCTTTCCTGTAACAACCAGAAGGAACCAGACCCTGCAGATATCTTGATTTTAGCCCACTGACACTGATTTCAGGCTTCTTCCCTCCAAAACAGTAAGAACATAAATTTGTGTTTTGAAGTCTCTAGTGTGGTAATTTGTTATAGCAGAAATAGGAATGTAATACAGACATTTATCCAATAAAACTGTTTTGAAGCAAACAAATTATGGTTTCTCAGTTAATTCATTTCTCTACTCGTGGGTAATTGCACTTTGTGTTGAAATGCCACCTTAACTGGAAGAAAAAAAAATATAAAGTCAATTTAGAGCTTCTGCTCCATTGCTGAAATGGAATGGAAATGGTGAATTCCCCTTTGCTAGTATTTAAATATGACTTTCTTTCTCTCTTTATCGCTTTCTCTTTCTTTATTTCTTTGTTTGTTTTTATAATGAACTTATTATTTTGGAGACAGAAAGAGACAGAGAGAGTGCCTATGCTGAACAGAGGAGGGACAAAGGAAGTTGGAATGAGAATTCTTCAGCAGATTCCTCACTGCATGGAGCCTGAGATGGTGCTCTAATCCATGCCCTGATACCATGCTATCAGCCAGAATCAAGAGCTGTACCCTTAAATGACTGAGTCATTCAAGTGCCCTTTTTGTTTATGTTTGAAATAATCTCTATGCTAAGTGTAGGGATTCAACTCAGACCCTGAGATCAGGAGTTACATGCTCCAGTTCCCTGACTGGCTCAGTTGGTGGAGTAGGTGACTCTTGATCTCAGGATTGTAGGATTGTTTTACAGATTATTTTATACATTGCTTTACAGATTACTTAAAAACAAGATCTTTAAAGAAAAAGAAAAGTAGTTGCTGCTCCACTGACTGAGCAGCTAGGTGCTCTGTGACTTTACATTTAAATATAATGTTATTTTTAGAATATAAATTCTGACTGTGAGCCATTTGTGCATTGAGTTTTAAAAAGGAATTCTTTACTAAAAGTAATGTTTGCCCATTACTTTTAGTATTTGTATCTAAATATTTATATTATTTTAATTTTATGCCTTTTCAAAATTTCACTCTTCTGATTTTTATCATCTCCAGATTCCTTTCAGATTTCCTTTCTACACAAAAGATGGGATTATTTAGTCTGTGTTATACATACATGTGTAAGAGTGTATTTGCATGAAATAATGTACAAATGCACACCTACATTTATGTACATACACTTCTCCCATGAAAGACTTCTTGGGCTCACCAAATATTTTCAAATGCTATGTTTACTCCTAACAACATCCACCTGAGTTAGAGATAAGGAAACATATTTTTCAGGTTAATCCATTTTTTACAATTATATAATAATTCTCTAAAGCTTTTACACACTTTCTTGAATTATATATGAGTAGATTTATGCATATGCACTCTTAATTTTTATATAACTTAATTCAGAATGTGTTGTATTTCAAATCTTTTTAGTATCTTGTGTGTCATTGTAATTCAATGATTTGCTAAAAAAATCTGTTATAATTGGGACGCCTGGGTGGCTCAGTTGGTTAAGTGGCTGCCTTCGGCTCAGGTCATGATCCCAGCATCCTGGGATCAAGTCCCACATCGGGCTCCTTGCTCAGCAGGGAGCCTGCTTCTCCCTCTCCCTCTGCCTGCCACTCTGTTTGCCTGTGCTCTCTCTCTCTGACAAATAAATAAATAAAATCTTTTAAAAAAATCTGTTATAACTATTCAGTGAATTAAGGAGGATATAAAGTCAATATGTAAAGTCAAACCACAAAAATTGGTTGCAAATCCATACACTAAAAAGGAACTCTCAGAAAGAGAAATTAAGAAAACAATCCCATTTACAACTGCATTAGCAAGAATAAAATGTCAAAGAATAAATTTAAACAAGGAAGTGAAACACCTGTACACTGAAAACTATGATATTGCTGAAAGAAACTGAAGATGACACAAAGAAATAGAAAGTTATTCCACGTTCATTGATTGGAAGAATTAATACTGTTAAAATGTCCATATTACCCAAAGCAATCTGTGGACACAGGGTAATTCCTGTCAAAATTCCAATGGCATATTTTACAGAAATAGAACAAACACTCCTTCAATTTTTTAAAAAAATATATGGCTCAATTTTTTTGGAATCACAAAGACCCTGAAGAGTCGAAGCTATCTTGAGAAAGAGGAGCAAAATGGAGGCATCATCCTCTCTGATTGCAAACACTATTATAAAGGTATGGTAACCAAAACAGCATATTTGGATGAAAAGCACAGAGGTCAATGGAATGGGATAGAGAGCCCAGAAATAAACCACAGATAAGTGGTTAATTAGTTTATGACAAATGAGGAAAGAAAAAAATGTATTACATATATATAGTTATATATATATATTATTTAGCCATAAAAATGAACGAAGTCTAGGCATTTGTGACAGCATGGGTGGACCCTGTGGGCATTTTTCTAAGTGAAATATGTTAAGCAGAAAGAGATAAATACCATATGATCCCACTTACATGTGGAATCATAAAAACAAGGTAAAACCAACCAAACTTGAGGATAAAAAGAGCAGATTAGAAGTAGTCTGAGGTAGGGCATGGGGAGTGGGTGAAATAGATAAAAGTTTGGAAAGGTACAAATTTCCAGTTATAAAATGAGTAAGTCATGGGGATGCCATATCCAGCATGGTGACTCTAACTAAGAAGCTGTATTGCAGATGTGAACAGAGCTAGGAGAGGGGTTCTTGACAGTTGTCTTCATGAAATGAAGTTTGTATATTGTGACGGATGATAATGGAACTTATTCTGCTCACTTTGCAATATTGAAACATTGCATTGTACACCTGATATTAATGCAATGTGATGTCACTTATATTTTAAGAATGTCAACAACAATAATAATAATGACAAGAAACAGTTCCTCCATAACATTGGCTCAGGTCTGAGTCACAAGTATTTTGGGCCCAGGTGAATGTCACAGGTGTTGTTATCCTATACCAGCACTACACATGGGCTAAGGTTTAAAGGGGTCGATGATAAAGTCTACATCATCTGGAAGAGCAGTTAAGGAGTAAACAGAAATTACAACAAAATCAATGTGAAAAGTGTGATTTCATAGTTTCCTCTCTGTTGATATTCTATAAAAGGCCCTAGTAGTTTTATCCATATAAGCAATACAATTCATGGCTATTCCTTCAGGCTGTCTAGGGAAATTAAACTTAGCAGGATTTATGTCATTTGAAAAGAAATATATTTTTTTTAAAGTGACATGTCTGTTTATTTGCTTATTTATTTGCTTAATTATTTAAATTATGTTCCATTTAAAATAAAAAATTAAAAAATAAATTATGTTCCATTAGTCCGTGTATAGTACATCATTAGTTCTTGATGCAGTGTTTAATGATTAATTAGTTATGTATGACACCCAGTTCTCATAACAACATGTGCCCTCAATACCCATCACCCTGTAACCCCCTCGTCCCACCCTCCTCCCCTCTGAAACCCTCAATCTGTTTCCCAGGGTTCATAGTCTCTCATCGTTCATCTCCTTCTCTGATATTTTCCCCTTCAGATTTCCCTCCCTTTCTCTCTGATCCTCTGTGCTATTGCTTATATTCCACATATGAGTGAAACCATATAGTAATTGTCTTTCTCTGCTTGACTTATTTCACTTAGCCATCCATATTAAAACACAACTGGCATTTTTCAAAGAGCTGGAACAAACAATCTTAAAATTTGGTTGGAACCAGAAAAGACCCTGAATCACCAAGGAAATTTTGAAAAAGAAAAACAAAACTGGGAGCACCACAATGCCTGACTTCAGGCTATATAACAAAGCTGTGATCATCAAGACAACATGGTACTGGCCCAATAACTGACACACAGATTGACTGGACAGAATAGAGAGCTAGAAATTGACCCTGAGCAATAGGGTCAACTAATCTTTGACAAATCAGGAAAAAAATATCCAATGGAAAAACACAGTCTCTTCAATATGTGGTGCTGTCTAAATTGGACAGCTGCATATAGATGAATGAAACTGGACCATCCCCTCACACCATACACAAACATAAACTCGAAATGGATGAAAGACCTCAATGTGAGATGGGAATCCATGAAAATCCTAGAGGAGAACATACACAGTAACCTCTTTGACATTGGCCACAGCAACATCTTGCAAGACGTGTCTCCAAAGGCAAGGGGAAAAAAGCAAAAATGAACTTTTGGGACTTCATCAAGATAAAAGCTGCACTGCAATGGAAACAGTCAACAAAAGTAAGGGTGAGCACATGGAATGGGAGAAGATATTTGCCAATGACATTACAGATAAAGGGCTGATATCCAAGATCTAGAAAGAACTCAAACTCAGCATCCAAAAATCAAAAATTAAGTCATAAAATGGGCAGAAGACTTGAACAGACACTTTGGCTAAGAAGACATACAAATGAAAAGAAATCATTTTTAAGAAATCAAGCTGTTCTTGTAAAATATGTGGAAGTTTCCAAATATTCCTGATCCAAGGCTGGGGAGTACTGTGGGAACATATGAAAATAGACCAAGAGGGGTGCCTGGGTGGCTCAGTGGGTTAAAGCGTCTGCCTTCGGCTCAGGTCATGATCCCAGGTCCTGGGATCAAGCCCCACATAGGGCTCTCTGCTTGGCAGGGAGCCTGCTTCCTCCTCTCTCTCTCTCTGCCTGCCTCTCTGCCTACTTGTGATCTCTGTCTGTCAAGTAAATAAATAAAATCTTTAAAGAAAAAAGAAAATAGACCAAGAAAAAAACTCTATGTACATCAGACAGAGCAAAAAGCTTTGTAAATGGAATATTCTGAAATTGTATAGAGAAATTGGATTCTAAGAAATTGAAATCTCTGTTAATGCATAGGAGTAAATTCTATTTCACAATGATCAAAAATCATGACTTTGAACCCTACTATCAAGGCACTTCTTCACCACCAGGATAGCTGTCTTATTATTATTATTATTAATATTATTTTAATTTTATTATGTTAAATTGCCCAGCATACAGTACATCATTAGTTGTTGATGTAGTGTTCAATGATTCATTAGTTGCCTATAACCCCAGTGCTCATCACAACATGTGTCCTCTTTAATACCCATCACCTGGCTTTGGTTACTCTCCTGAAGAATCTTATCAGAGCTTTCTTTATGTCTTTGTTCCTCAGGCTGTAGATGAAGGGATTGAGCATGGGTGTGACCACCGTGTACATCAACAAGGCTACTGCACTTGAGTGGGAGCTCTGGGGAGAAGCAGAGCTAAGGTATACTCCCAGGACTGTACAATAAAATAAGGAGACAACTGAGAGGTGAGATGCACAAGTAGAAAGTACTTTATACTTGCCTTGAGCTGATGACATTCTGTATATGGAGGAAATAATCTTAGAGTATGAATAAAGGATCCCAGCAAGGGGACCTCCACCCAGCACCACAACTGAAACATACATCACTGTGTCATTAAGAAAGACATCAGGGGGCACCTGAGTGGCTCAGTGGGTTAATGCCGCTGCCTTCGGTTCAGGTCATGATCCCAGGGTCGTGGGATCGAGCCCCGCATCGGGCTCTCTGCTCTGCGGACAGCCTGCTTCCTCCTCTCTCTCTGCCTCTCTGCCTACTTGTGATTTCTGTCTATCAAATAAATAAATAAAATCTTAAAAAAAAAAGGAAAAAAAAGAAAGATATCAGAACATGCAAGCTGGATCATCTGATGGATTTCACAGAAAAAGTGGGGGGATTTCCACCTCTGAACAGAAGGAAAGCCGTGACACCATTAAACTCTGTATTAAGGAATTCAGGACACTCATGATCCAGGACACCAGAACCAACAGTCCACAGAGCTGGGGGTTCATGATGACTCTGTAGTGCAGGGGGTAGCCGATGGCCACAAAGCAGTCATAGGCCATCACCGCCAGGAGAACGTCTTCCCGTCCTGCCAAGAGTAATGAAAAGCAGATCTGGCTGATGCATCCTGTATAGGTTATAACTTTGCTCTGAGTCTGTATATTCACCAAAATCTTTGGAATGATGATAGAGGTGACAAAGATGTCTATAAAGGACAGGTTGTCCAGGAAGGAGTACATGGGGGTGTGGAGATGGGAGTCAGAGCTGACAGCCAGGATGATGAGCAGGTTTCCAAACACATGCAGAGGTACATGCAGAGGAAAATCCCAAATATGGGGAGTTGCAGTTCTGGTTTGTTTGATAATCCCAGAAGAAGAAATCTTGAAAATTGGGTATCATTGTCTGGTCCCACATGGTGGTTTGATAACTAGAAATTAGGAAAAATGATTAATTTTAATACAAATAGGCATTAGTAACATGGAAGAAATGCTATAATTACAGTGACATGTGGGAATAGAGGCAGGCACAAAATAAAGTGGATGGGGTGTTATCTTTACTGGGAGTTCAGGAAGATGTAAAACATTGTGACATTTGAAGAGAGACCTTAGGGAAATCTGCATGGAGACACAGGGTTAACTGGGGACGTGTGTGCCCTGTAGGAGAAAGAGCAAGTGGAAAGGTCAGAGGAAGGCACCTAGGTAGTTCTACTCAACCTGAAGCCAGTATAGTCAGGAGAAGAGCAAGAGGGAGAGTGATGAGAGGTGGTGCCAGGGAATGTTGAGGAATGAGGTGGCCTCCCTGCTGCACCTGAGACCTTCATTCCACCTGCACCTTCATTCAAATAGTGATCCTTGCACTTCATTAATTTGTCTCCTAGATAAACTGGCAATAAAAACAGATCCATTCCTTTTTTCCAGGGTTGGTTAACATCCTGGAGTCTGTATTTCAAGGGTCCCACATTGGCACACTACAGATGCCTGGGGCCATGTAACTACCAGGCTCTTCTCACCTCCAGCTACAATATTTAGGAAAGAAATGAAACTAGTTAAGCTCTCAACATCAAATTATCATTACCCTAATGAATATATAAAAGTCCCCAAATTCCAGTTGGTAAGACTCCCATGAACATGTAACTTGGTGCTTCATTTTAATATGACCATTTTGTCCTGTATTTAGAGAAGTATTAAAAATTTAAAGGAAGAGAAACGAAGAAGGGAGAGACAGGTCTAATAAGCCCAGGTGGTCCCTGAGAGATCATGATGAGGAGAAAGCTTTCCTGATTCTGGTTCCATTGCAACCCTAGGTATATCCCCTTGATGTCCAGAATAACTAACAAAGCAGCAAAACTCCATTTGTCCAAAAGAGATAAGAGTGATATATTTATGGTGTCAAGACACCTTACTGTATGAACACATACTAGAAATATGAGTGAAAGAACAATTCCATAATTGACCAAAGTAAATACACAATGTACAAAAATAGCAGAGATTATCAAGAAGAAATAATAATGTTTTTATAAATGATATTAAATGCAAAATTTTGGAATTAGTGTATGAGTTTTGAATCTTGGATATACCATACAGTAACTTTTTGAAGGTGGAAAGGCAATCAATTTGTTCTAAAATGATAATATTCTCACTGGAATCGTGGGGATAGTGGTATCCTTGTTCCTAAGGTGGTTGATGGATTTAGATTTAGTTTTTATATGTTAAAAGTTGAGCATAGTTCCTTCCTGTAAATATTTGAACTCTTATTCTCTTTGTTCAGTCCTGTTTTTATGTATGTGTGCATGCACACATGTAGATTTGTGTGTTTGCATGTGTGCACATGCTTGATCTTTTTTTAAATTTATTTAAGCTTTATTTAAACATATAATGTAACCCCACGACCCTCTCCCAACCCCTCTCCCCCCCACCCCCCTCAGTTTGTTTTATGACCTTAAGAGTCTCTTTTGGTTTGTCTCCCTCCCGATCCCATCTTGTTTCATTTTTACTTTTCCTACCACCTTAACTCCCACCCCCGTTGCATCTCCACTTCCTCATATCAGGGAGATCATGTGACTGTTGTCCAGTTGACTTATTTCGCTAAGCATAATACGCTCTAGTTCCATCCATGTCGTCGCAAATGGTAAGATTTCATTTCTTTTGATGGCTGCATAGTATTCCATTGTATATATATACCACATGATTGATCTTAATGTAAAAGGCTTACTATGCACAGAAAAAAAAATGAAATCCACTTCAGTAAAGGAAAAAAAATCATTTTAACAGAAGGCTAGTGGCTGCTAATGTTGGAAAAACAGTATGAATGAAAAGTACATCAGAACCAGGTTGCAGAGGGAAAAGGCAGTTAGCATGGGTGCTGATGTTACATCAAACTCCAGAGAGCCCATGCTGACTGCGCTACTGGCCTCATCACAGGGTTCACCTCAGGCCCATGATCTAAGTGTCATTAGTGTCTCTATGTCCTGTTTACTTGATCATACTTGTTTTTATATGACCCAAGAGTGAATGAGGCTGGCTGCTCTCTCACTTTCCTTGGTGGCATTTGTTCCTTTGTTATCTTGTGCTTTGGAGTTTGATCTTTGTTTGACATAAAATCCAAAGGATACATGCCAGTCCTGATTTGCTGTTCATTGTCTGCAATGCAGAAACCTTCCCAGACCATACTATCTGAAATCTGGCATGTTCCATGACAATCTACCCACTTTCTATATACAATTTATCCTTGAAGACCCAATGTCATACAAACACTTATTTACCTGTTCTCCACTGTAACATATGATCCAAAAGGAGCAGGTCCTCACCTGCTTTGTTCATGTCTTTTGCTGACAAAGGTGTGCATTTGTATAGAAACAAGTTTTAAGAAAATGAGAATTCATTAAATAGAAAGAATGGTAGGGAAAATAAACTTGTGTTAAATATGGTGGATCCAAACAACTGTTTTCAAAAAAACTGAACAATAATCTAAAACTAATATTTAACAGAAATGATCTACAATACCAAACTTCACATCAACATCAGTCACTATTTCAGGATGAAATTGTTAAAAGCTTGGAAATAAAAAAAATAGGAAAATGTTCTTTTTAATACACAGCACAAGGAGCAGTAGCTAAAGTTTTAATTTTATTGTGTGTAATCTATATGGACTCAATCATGCTTATGAAAAAGATGCAGACGATCTTTAGTTGAATACAAAAGAACATGTTTCACATAATGACAGGAGGTGATTGTTATTTAAAAAAATGTTCTAACTCCAGAATATAAAATGGTAGAAATGAGGACAATTAGATGTGCAGTAAGATGGCAATATGTGTAAAAAACAATTATTATTAAGATGCAGAAGAATTTCACTGTTTCAAAGCAATGAGGGGAGCACAATGTCATCAACTGATAATTTCAACCCCTCAAAATATGTAAGCTCTCCCTGCGTCCCATAAATACATCTCTACACAATACAAGGATTAAGTGGCAAACAGCAAACCTGGTGAAAAAATACCATTTTTTCCTTGAAAGAATGGGATCCGAACACAACAAAAATACATATATCTCGTACTTGAAAACAATGTATTTGGAAAATTATTTGCATATCTGAAGTAAATGGCTAACAAACAAAAATATATTCAGCCTCCTTGGTGATAAAATAGTCACAAAGTGATACTCCTTGGCATATCTCTTCATGCATATTAGGTACAACTTTTCCTAGTGAGTAGCAATGGGAGAGATAAGGCTGTGAAATGTATGGCTTTAAAAACAGCCATCACAAAGGTAGTATTTACTTCCATGGGTCTGTATCCTTCTAATAAACATAGAACAAGCTAAATTTACCCCATCCAAAAAATTTAAAAAATGCTCTCCATCCGCTGCTCACACCTCCAAACCTAATACTCTTTTCCTACTCCCTTTAGCTGCAAACCCCTTGATTATGTTCTAATTTCACTGTAATCATTTTATGGCCCTCATTCCTTCCTCTGTCTCATCCACTGGACTTCCATTCTGACCACGTATCATCAGCAATGGTCCTTGTATTGCTGAGTCCAACAAACACTAGTTTTTAAAACACATTAAGTAAATTATTTTAAAACTTAGTAGTCATCCAGCAAACAAACATGTGTCTGGATGGGCTGATTGGCCTCTCTGGTGACCTCAAGTAAAGTTTCTCAGGTTCCACTTCCTCTGATCCTTCCCTGAAATACCTGCTGAGTTCTGAGACTCACCTGGGTGGGGTCTATAAGGTGAAAGTCTCTGTATGGAGGTCAGAATTCCTCTAGCAGTTGATGCTAGAGACTGAAGCCCTGTTCCCAGACTGTCACTCACAGCACTCCCAGGCTCACATGGTCTTTCTGGCGTGCCTGCATGAGAGGTTGTATACATTGGAGTGATGTCCATTCCAGGGAGATGGATCAATTGGTAGAAAGCGAATATGTACCTGGCTCCCAAGGTGGACACATGGGGACTGAAGTGGCAGAAAATTTTCCTTTATTTATGGTCCCTAGGCTTCAGGAGAGCTGAATTGCTTAGAGAATTGAGTAACACGAAAGGAATTTATTTAATCAGGAGCTCTGAGAATTCAGCTTCTAAATCTCCCTCTGCCAGGCTCACCTGCTGCTCATCAACCACAGGCTAAGAGCATCCTCTCCAAGCCTTTCTGAGATGTCCACCCACTGCAAAGAACCAGCATCTGGCCTACCTTTCTTGTCCTTTCTACATCAATTGTCCTTGGTAGGAAGGACCTGCAGAACCATTGAGTGAGGCATCAGGGGAAGCTAGAACAGTCCAGTAAGTACTCTGGAAAATTGGTGTGTGGGGAAGGAAAGATTTCATTAACCATATCTTCTGGGTAAACAGGTTGATGTGATAGTGCAATAGGATGGATTTCAAATTCTGCACATTTCATGTGTGAAGGGAATTCTTTCTTTTCACTCCTTTTCAGCTCTTCTTGGTTCTCCTCTCAGAGCATCACTGCATGACCCCTCAGTCCCTGGAGCAGTAGCTGACCCTGCAGTATGTCTGCTCACCTCTCAGGTTCCAAGATTAGCCTTTCCCCTTAGATGTGAAGCAGTGCCTGAAGCAGCCCTGCAGAGCGAGAAGAGCCTTGACTTAGAGTCATGAAATATGCAGGATTTAGAATCATAACCTTAAACAAAGCATGCTCAAATATAACATTTAGCATAATTTGTGGTGCTCATTTAGTTTTAAAAATGATATTTAGGCAACCCTTTCTGCTCACGTGTCTTGTCCACATGCTTTAATAAAATCACCTTTTTGCCCCCAAGACATCTCAAGAATGCTTTCTTGGCCATTGGCTTCAAACCCTAAAGTCTTTCCTACATCAAATGGTGCCTGAACCTGGGTCCCGAGTTTCGTCTGGACACTTGGCCATGGTGCAAAGTTGTTGAGTACTTTCTCTCTTCTTCTTTTACTATCATTTCAAGGGCCCTTCGAGTAGTATGATCTTATTGAAACACTTTCATATTGATTGCTCAGGCTCCAATCCTCTAGCCTGTGGCTATGCTACGGGGAGGAGAAAGCCTGCCTTTTGGCTGGAAATTAGTAACCTGGCCAGAATGGTAATAAGTCCCAGAAACTTGATGCCCTCTCTTTATTCCTTATACAAAGTTGTCTTTATATAACTCCTTATACAAAGTTGTCATTTTTGGGCATAGGACAGCCACCTAAATCACCAGGATGGCTGCCAATCTTGACTGCTGTGTGAGGTGTTCTCCTAATTGATCTAATGTAAACCCCTTCACATCCCTAGTCTAGCCACTTTTGGCTGTGAGATCTCCACTGGGAGTTGGCTGAAACCAGTACCCAATTGAATTAAAACCCAACTAGGTGCTGTTGCCTGGGTAGCTGGCTGTAAAGAGTACATGTGTTGGAATGTTGCTTAGATCACAATCGATTTCTATCTTTACTGTTTTCTGTCAATGTCCTCTACTAACTACTTAAGCTACAAAATTGGGTGATGTCCCCTTTTAAAACTTTTCTAGTATTTTCCATGGGTTAAAAATGGCAGGGCAATTTGCAATCTTCAGGGCATAGGGCGACAGGGAACAGTATTATTTTTGTCTATTCACCAGGCACTCATCAGTAGCCTAGGATGCAATGGGGAAGGGGGGGGGATGGCAACATCCCTCCTATGGGAGTTTTACAGCAAGAATGCCTTCATGGTAAGGCTGGATAGTGATCAATAGTTTTTTTCTTTGAGGGACACCTCTGGTCACTTTTGACACACAGAACCTCTGACATATCCTGCATGGGACACCGCCGAGAGTTGGGGGAAAGTTTGGCAATGGATCTTCTTTACTTCTGTGGGAGTATGGCCTCAGTAGGTCTCTTATTCAGTTCCCAAGGACTCGTCCTTGGGATGCCTTTTAACCCACTGGAAACAATTCAGATTGCAAAACTTAAGAAAGAACTGAGCTCTTGTAACACTGCACAGCCTCAGGAATTTCTGTCAGATAGATCTCTTCTGCAGGAAACAGGGTAGAATGTATTTCCCTAAATGTGTCTGGTTACTAAACCTTCCTGACATATTGGATGACAATTATCAAAACAGGATGATAACTATCAAAATTATCCTCCAAATAAATCCACATTTCTGGAGGAAACTCTCACTCACTGTTCTTCCTCCTAATAGATGTGGGGGGCTTCTACCTTACTTATTTCCCAGGTTAATGGCTACACCTGGAGCCAACTGTGGTTATTCTACCCTGGGACAGAAATTTTAAGGAATATTTCCAAGCAGCTGCCCAAACTCCCTTTGTTTTGGAGGACATTCCCTGTCTTCTCTGGCCTGACATGGACTGCCTGTTCCACTTTATTGGTGGGAAAACGTGGCCTCTGCTCCTCTGTGGAGCTGATGAACTCTAGAACTGGGAACTTTTCTCTGCCTTTTGGCAGCGTTTTGTTTCTTCTCCCAACCCTCCTCCCCCCCCCGATCCCTGCCTCCGTTTCTACACCACCTTGGGTGCAGTTTGCGTAACTAGCTTCTATACCACCCTCGGTGCCTCAGGAACCTCCTCCTACCCTCACTATCAGGGAGCAAGAAGAGCACCCCTAGGCCTAACACCACCCACTTCAGATTTCCCCACTGGTGTCTCAGGTAAAAATGGGCAATGGGGAGGATCCAGATAGAACATAATTCAACATTTAAACTAAATTAAGTTTCTTGGTTTAATTAAGATAGACATGCCTTTAATGTTATCAGCGGTAAACATGAAGCTTTTATTCTATTAAGGTTTGCTGAAGGTCAAATAAGTTTGTGTTATCTCTGTTGCAATTTTTTGGTAAAAAAGATGACTAAAATGGTAATCAGTTGTCTGTCTCATCAATGTTTTCATGGGTAGTTAAGATAGATTTCAAAGTCTTTGGTAACTTGGAACTTTAAAGTTTTGCTTGGATGGCAAATGGGAGGAAATTCATTAGACATCTAGGTCTTTTCCAAATAGAATAAAGTGCTAACACATTGATTACTGGATACAGGTTTGTGCTTTTTAAACTAAGGATATCTAAGTCTGTTGGTAAACATGCTTTGTGTTTAATAGATTCATAAATTTGCGATGTAAAGAATTTTGGTGTAATAGTTCACAATTGGTTACTATTAGTCTTCACTGGAGACTTAAGTTCTATTTTCTTTTTTTTAATTTTTAATTTTTAAAATTTCTTTTCAGTGTACCAGAATTCATTGTTTATGCACCATACCCAGTGCTCCATGCAATATGTGTCATCCATAATACCCACCACTGGCTCACACAATTCCCAGCCCCTGCCCCTTCAAAACCCTCAGATTGTTTTTCAGAGTCCATAGTCTCTCATAGTTCATCTCCCCCTCCAATTTCCCTCAACTCCCTTCTCCTCTCAACCTCTCCATGTTACTTATTTGTGGAGCATAAGAAATAACATGGAGACCAAGTTTTCTAAGAGTACAAAATTCTACTAAATGTAATTAAGACTGATGGGAATAAAGGAAGCAACTCTGTAGAAATTAACAAAGATATAAGGAATGGGAATGCAGTTTTGTTGACAGTAAAAGAAGGTAATTTTGTCCTAAATGAGACCTGTTGTTTGGAAAGACATGGTTTTAGACAAAATCTGAAGGCAAAGGAAGTTGTAAATGCTTTGTGATGGATAGGAAAACATTGAAACATAATTTTAGGTGTGGTCAGGACAGACTAAGATTGAAATGAATGGATTTTAAAAGTAAATTGGTATAAGATTGAAAGTCTGCTTTCTCTCTGTTAAAAGGACAATGTATTCCTGAAATGCTGGTTTGCTCTTGATAAGAAAATGTAAAAAGTTCTTTTCTCTTTGCTTGCCCAGAAAAACAAGTTTCCATATTTTGTCTTTATTGGGGCTTTAACACCCCTGACCCTATTTAGGCATATGATTTAAAACTTTCTAAGTTTTTAACAAATTTCCCCAAGATTTTTATTGTAAACAAAGTCTCATTGACTGATTAGGCTTGTTCGTTTGGTATGTTACCTTCTGGTATAAGGTCATCACCACTCAATATTCTGGCTATTGAAGAATTGTGTGTCACAGAAATAGTTGAGTTTCCTTGCCAATTGCATCATAATGAATTCTCATATCAGATCATTAACAATGTCCATTTCTGCCTTTTTGTCACTTATAATTGTTCTTATTCTCTTGCAAAGTGAGTTTCATCCTCAAGAAGATTCATAAAAAGGGCTTTTAGGACAAATACAGGTATTCAGTGTCTTTATGATCATAAAACTGAAACAGGTAAGAATTTCCAGAACATGTTGTGATGAGCACTATGTGTAATATACAACTAATGAATCATTGAACACTACATCAATGATGTGCTATAAGCTGGCTAATGGAGCATAATAAAAAAATCAATTAATTAATTAATTAGAAAAAAAAGAATTTCCAGAGCTAACTAAAAGCTGCATTCAGACTGAACAAGAATAGTAACATGGGACTAAGTGAACTAAAAAGATGATTATAGTTTTGTGACTCTTGTTTGAAACATTGCTGATTCTCTAATGTTTCCTCTTCCAGATTAAGGAAACTTTCTCCTAAGATATCTATGACTTCCTGAACAATAGTTAGGATTACCTTTTCAGAAGGGGAAATGATAAAGGATAATTGGATAAATGAGGATTTTAGAGGGGAGGTGTGAGGGATTGAGTGAGGCTGATGGTGGGTATTAAGGGGGCCATGTATTGCATGGAGAACTGGGTATTATACATAAGGAATGAGTCTCGGAACACTATATCAAAAACTAGTGATGTATTGTATGCTAACAACACAATAAGAATTAACAAAATTAAAAAAAATACCCTCCAATAAGCCCATAAAAACCCCTAGACTTAAGAACTCCAGAGGCAACCCCTTTGGGTTCCCTCCCTCCTTGGGAGCTTTGTACTGTCACTTAGCATTTATTAACCTCAAAGGACCTCAAAGGATATGACCTTAGAATTTAAAAAACAAAACAAACAAAACAACAACAACAAAAGAATTTGATAGACTGTGCAGACAGCACAAAACAAACTAATATTAATACTAATATTAAGTCTTTACTAGTCTCAACTCCAACAAAATCCATAGGTCCAGCCTGTTCAGACCAAGAAATGCAGAGGACTGGCTTTGTTAATGACAAGGGGAAAATCTTTATGCCCTAAAATAATCAATGGTAGGTAATACAGGGTTTACAGCAGGCTATTGATTTGGGTAAAAATGTTACAGAGGTGATGAAAACTTTACTAAAAGAAATTGTCCCTAGATTTGGACTCCCTTGGTCCTTACCAAGTGACAACAGACTGTCTTTTATTGCACAAATTCAAAAGATGGCCCTTCAAAACTGAATAGCCCTTGCTATCTTGGTTGAAGTTAAAAGAGGCCCAGAATTAGATGATTGTCTCCTAATGGGACTCAGTGTCTATGAGGCTCTAACTTGTGTTCATGGCTTCCTCCAGACTGGAAAAGCCACTGTACTCTGGGTTTTTCTTGGATGCACAGATGCATTATTAAAACCATCGCCAACCCAGCCACCCTTCCAAATTTAAAACAACTTTGGACGTATTCTTTGTCTCATTGGTATAAACACTTAACATCAACTTTTGTTCCCTCTTTGGGACCAGATGATGTTGTTTGGCACTGGAAGCTCTTAATAAATACATTGTCAAAGCCCTAAATGATACTTAAAATAGCATTTCTCTACTAAAAACTGAAACAACACAACTGCGTATAGCAGTTTTGCAAACAGCATGGCATTAGATGTTTTCTTTTTTTCATTTTTAGTACATATTATTTATTTATTTTATTTAAATTTTAAAACCCTCTATGCAAAGGGTTTTTTAAATTTTTATTTTTTATTGTGTTCAGCTAACCAGCATATAGGCATTAGATGTTTTAACTGCTGCACAAGGTGGAACTTGTGCTAGCATAAAAACAAAATGCTATGTATACATTCCAGATCATCACAAAACTATTTCTGGGTTTCTCACTGACAAGAATACTCAAACTGGCGCTTTAAAAAATCCCTCTCTTTCCTTTAATGATTGGTTAAAGTTCTAGGCTGGATGAGGATTTTTGTCAACAATCAAAGTACTCTTATTTGGGCAACTTTTTTCTTTTGGTTGCACTAATTATGTTTTGCTGCCTTTTGCAATGTCTCTCCCTTTGGTGCTGAGACACCTTCATAGCCATAACTTCAAGCCAATAGATGGTCCTTTGCACTGAGGAAGATCCACACATGCAGTGTCCCTTGGATTCAGCTGTCTCTATCTTTGGTAACTCCGAAATCTATATAAGCCCCAACTGACCAATGTTGACCCATAGGTAGGGACATCTCTACACCCCTATTCAGTAGGAAGAAGTCACAGAAGATGAGACCTTCCACACCAGCAACCTTAAAGATTTAAGGGCCAGAATTGTTTATGGGGGGATTGGTGTGGGAAACAAAGACAGAAGAAAAATTTTAAAATTTTCTTATTACTTACAGCCCACTGACAAGTCCTTGAAAGTGTCAGAGTGACATTCCTCTGGGGATGCAACTACCTTGATGCTGACATTTTGCTAAGGGCAAAAGGCAATCCTAGCCCAATGCCCTCCCCACAAAATCCTATAAGTATACTTTAGCATACACAAATTTCTTTAGAAATTTTCTTTACCTTTAAACCTCCAAGATACATGTTGGTAATCACCCCCGGAACATAGGACCCACCCATATGCATCTGAAGGTTCTCACGACTAAGGTTTTTATTAGGTGGTAGTAATGACCTTTACCCAACAAGAGGTATCCCCATCAAGGTCCTAGAAACCTTCCTTCCAAATTCCTTAGAGATTTACTCTATACCTAACCCCTTCCCAACTTGAAGGTATATAATGGGCCACTCCTCATGACCCCAGTGCAGTTCTTTCTGCCCACGGGTCCTGTCCATAAGCTTTAATAAAACCACCTTTTTTGCATCCAAAAAAAAAATATGATATTTAAAGAAATTCTACTCAAAGATGAAAGAAAGAAGGCACAATGGCTGGCAGACTTTCCAATGACAAAGAACAGAGTGTCGCAAAATGAACATGCAAAATAATGTAATCTAATCATGTAAGAAATGCAAAGCATTATGAAAGTTGTTGATATCTGTTTTGTAAAACTAAATATAGGGTTCATACAGATAAATTGGAACAAATAAGTCCAATGTATGAAAATTATTAAGTCCAAACACATGGCATAAAAATGCCTCCATCAGAAATAATGAATACCTAACTTTTGTATCAGCATGGATGGCACTGGAAGAGTTTATGCTGAGTGAAATAAGTCAAGCAGAGAGAGTCAATGATCATATGGTTTCACTTTTTTGTGGAGCATAAGAAATAACACAGAGGACATGGGGAGATGGAGAGGAGAAGGGAGTTGAAGGAAATTGGAGGGGGAGGTGAACCACGAGAGACTATGCACTCTGAAAAGCAATATGAGGGTTTTGAAGGGACGGGGGGTGGAAAGTTGTGTCAGCCTGGTGGTGAGTATTATGGAGGGCATGTATTGCATGGAGAACTGGGTGTGGTATATAAACAATGAATTCTGGTACACTGAAAATAAATTAAAAAATATTTTTAAAAAACACCCTAATTGTCGAGCTCCCATTTTTTAAAAACAATTAAAATTTTATTTTATTTTCAGTATTCCAAGATTCATTTTTTATGCACCACACCCTTTGCTCCATGCAGTACATGCCCTCCTTAACATCCACCCCCAGCTTACCCATCCCCTCCCCCCCTCCCCTCCAAAACCCTCCGTTTGTTTCTCAGAGTCCACAGTCTCTCATGCTTCATCTCTCCCTCTGATTTCTCCCTATTCACCCTCCTTTCCCTCTCCCAATGTCCTCCATGTCATTCCCTATGCTCCACAAGTAAGTGAAAGCATATGATAATTGGCTTTCTCTGCTTGACCTATTTCAGTTAGCATAATCTCCTCTAGTCCCATCCATGTTGATACAAAATTTGGGTATTCATTCTTTCTGATGGCTGTGTAATATTCCATTGTATATATGGACCATATCTTCTTTATCCATTCGTCCATTGAAGGGGACCTTGCAAGCTCCTGTTTTTACCTACATATGAAGTAAGATTGTTTGAGGGAAGTTGTAGAGGAAAATAAAAGTGAGGAGATAAAAGATGAGGGACTGGAAGCCACAGATGTTCTAGACCAGCACTACTCAGTCATGATTGAGCAGGGGAATCCCCTGGGATCTTGTCACAATGTGGATTCTGATTCAGTAAGTCTACCCAGGCACCCCTAAAACTGGCTGTTTTAAACATCAGTTATGTAGGGCATTCAGCAAATGGATTAATAAAGTATTAGCCTGTTATAATTGCTTCAGTTAGGGAATTTGAAATGCTTCCATACTTCCCCTGCTGCCACTGTCATCTGGAAATGCAGTCCTACTTCCAAAGTAGTTGTACCCCTTATTGCTTCACTCAGAATGTGGCCCGTGGACCGGTACATTGCTCAGAGCAGCTTTGAATGCAGAGTCCCAGGAGGAAGTATTTCAAATTCCCCAACTGAGGCAATTATAACAGGGTAATACTTCAATAATCCATTCACTGGATGTTAAAGGCAATCACATTTCTGTGCTGTCACTGTGGTGGTCATTGAATGCTGATTTTATTCTCTTTCCTGCTAGTTTTTTCACCCACATGGAATCAGGAAATCAAACACATACTTCAGAATTTCTCCTTTTGGGATTTTCAGCAAAACCAGAGATTCAGTTAATGCTCTTTGGACTGTTTTTGTGCATATACCTGGTCACATTCACTGGGAACCTGCTCATCATCCTGGCCATCTTCTCAGACTCCCACCTCCACATGCCTATGTACTTCTTCCTCTCCAACCTGTCCTTCGCTGACATCTGTTTCATCTCCACCACAGTCCCCAAGATGCTGCTGAACATCCAGACTCAGAGAAAAGTTATCACCTATGCAGGCTGCCTAGGCCAGACATTTTTTTTCTTTGTGTTTGGATGTGTGGACAATTTATTTCTGACTGTGATGGCCTATGATCGCTTTGTAGCCATCTGTCACCCTCTGCACTACTCGGTCATCATGAACCCCCAGGTATGTGGGCTGCTGGCCTTGGGGTCTTGGTGCATCAGTGTCTTGGGCTCCCTGCTTGAGACCTTGACCCTTTTGAGGCTGTCCTTCTGCACAAACATGGAAATCCCACACTTTTTTTGTGATCTTCCTGAAGTCTTGAAGCTCGCTTGTTCTGACACCCTCATCAATAATTTAGTGGTTTATATTGTGACTGTTGTCCTAGGTATTTTTCCTTTCTCTGGAATCCTCTTTTCTTATTCTCAGATTTTCTCCTCCATCCTGAGAATTTCATCAACCAGGGGCAAATATAAAGCCTTTTCCACGTGTGGGTCTCACCTCTCAGTGGTCTCCTTGTTCTATGGCACAAGCTTTGGGGTCTACCTCAGTTCTGCAGCAACTTCATCCTCTATGATGAGTCTGGTGGCCTCGGTGATGTATACCATTGTCACCCCCATGCTGAATCCCTTCATCTACAGCTTGAGGAATAGGGACATGAAGGGGGCCCTGAGCAGGCTCCTAGGCAGGGTGGTGCCTCTCAGCATCAGGACTGTTACAAGACACTCTTGAGTAGCTGGGCACACAGATGGAGGCCCAGAGATCCTGGTTTTCTTCATCCAATATTTTTATTTTTTATTTATGTGTACACATTTTAAAGCAGTTCTATCCTTGGGTCTTCTTTGTCTTCTCTATTTTTCCTTCAGGGTATATCTTGGGTTCTCCTTTTGACTTTATAACCAATTGCTTTCACTTGGTATGAATACAATCTTGTATTTTCTCAGTGATCTTTGGTAATGGTTTGGATTTCTTAAAAAAGTAACTCAGAGGAGCCTGGGTAGCTCAGTGGGTTAAAGCCTCTGCCTTTGTCTCAGGTCATGATCCCAGGGTCCTGGGATCAAGCCCCACATCTGGCTCCCTGCTCAGCAGGGAGCCTGCTTCCTCCTCTCTCTCTGCCTACTTGTGATCTCTGTCTGTCAAATAAATAAATAAAATCTTTAAAAAAATAACTCAAATATTACTTATCTAATATCTATCTTCCAAGTGATGAGATATGTGCCTATTTTGGAAATATCCTGAAAACTCATTTACAGAGATGTTTTCTCAGGTCACATGAGTAAAATCAATACCAAGATCTGACTCCCTTTTTATCCTGATCTGATTCATTTTCCATCTAGACACATCAAATTAGTAAATTTCTCTACTCATCCACAATATAGATTCCTTTAATGCCAGAACTGTCTCTTACCTATCTTTGAAACTGCCTTGCCTAGTACAGTTCTCAGGGTTGAGTTTATGCCTAGTGAGTATTTGTTGAGTAAAAAACAGATGGGTGGATGTTAAATATAGTCAGAGCCAGAAAATTAAAATGTATTGATTTAATGAAAGCTTTCAAGATAGAAAATAAATTTGGTGGCTTTTTTCCTGTTTGTTTTTAGTAGCCTCCATGCCCAGTGTGGATACTAAGGTGGGGATTGAATTCACAACCCTGAGATCAAGACCTGAGTTGAGATTAAGAGTTGGGTGCTTAACCCACTGAGCCACCCAGGTCCCCCTCCTTATTGGTTTTGATTCCACTTTTATAATATAACAGCTTTTTATTTTATAGGATTTGTGTTTTCTTATTCTCCTGTCTTGACACCAATTTAGCCTTAAGCCAATTTCACAATTTTTTAAATTAGTTTCAGAGATAGAGTTTAGTGAATCATCAGTTGCATATAATGCCCAGTGTTCATTAAGTGCCTTCCTTAATGCCCATCACCTAATTGATCCATCCCCCCATCCCCTCTCCTCCAGCAGCTTTGTTTCCTAGAGTTCACTATCTCTTGTGTTTTGTCCCCCTGTCAACTTTCATATTATTTTATTTTTCCTTCCATTCTGCTATGTTCATTTATTTTGTTTCTTAAATTCCCCATATGTGGGGAATCATATGGTATTTGTCTTTCTCTGATTGATTTATTTCACCTAGCATAATACCCTCTAGTTCCATCCACATCATTGTAAATGACAAAGTTTCATTCTTTTTCAATATACATATTCAAAAATAATGAAATATATATAATATATGAAATATATATGTTATATACATGTAATATATAAAATATATTTATATTTATGTATTAATAATATATTAATATATATTTCATTCATATATTTCATATATATGAAATACATTTCATATATATTCCATGTATATAACATATATTTCATATATTATATATATTTCATTCTTTTTGAATACATATTATATATGAAATATATAATACATCTATAATATATAAATATGTATATTATATATGAAATATATGAATGAAATATATTTCATATATTATAATATATTTCATTCTTTCATTCATTTTATATATATAACATATATATTCATTCATTTTTATATATAATATATATTTCATTCTTTTTATTTTCATTCTTTTATATTCTTTAAATATATTTATTTCATTCTTTTTCATTCTTACATATATATTTTTATTCTTTTTATATATATATTTCATTCTTTTAAATATATATATTCAAAAAGAATGAAATTTTGTCATTTACAATGATGTGGATGGAACTAGAGGGTATTATGCTAAATAAAATAAGTATATATATGTATATATATATAAAATATTCTTTATCCATTCATCTGTTAATGGACTTCTGGGCTCTTTCCATACTTTGGCTATTCTAGACAAGCTGCTACTAACATTTGGGTGCAGGTATCCCTTTAATACACTATGTCTGTATCCTCAGGATAAAACCTAATTATGCAATTGTTGGGTCATGGTAGCTCTATTTTTAACTTCTTGAGGAACCTCCATACTGTTTTCTAGAGTGGCTGCACCACTTTGCATGCCCACTAACAGAATAAGAGGGTTTCTCTTTCTCTGCATGCTCACCAAAACCTGTTGTTTCCCGAGTTGTTAATTTCAATCAGTGTGACACTTTAACCACATACCTTCTATCCCGATGCAGCACACTCAGTGCCACAGGATATCTTGGTCAGGGCCTTCTCCCGAGGATGAATGTGAGTGTGCAACTGAGTGCCTGGATTCTCCAGTTGTGCAGGCTGCTTCCAGTAACACCACTTCATTCCCAATCCCGTCAGAATACTCTCCCAGTGACAGAGGAATCCTGGACTCATTTTCTGTCCCAAAAGTTCTTTTTTGATATCATCCTGAGCTTAGGAAATGTGGAACTTAATGGTCACAATAGTCCCTGTGGATGGAACACCTGCTCTGTCCCAAGGAATTTCCTGTGAGTTCTAAAATATTACTGACTTCTCTGGCTCATCCTTAGGTGGAAATTCTCCCATTTACAGTAAGGGTACTAAAGCTTGGAAGGTTCATTTCCTTTCCTGAGAGAAAAGAGACACCTGTAAACTTGTCTGACCACCTAAAGCCAGATCTGAGGTGGGTGGGGGGATTCTGGGACACACACCTGACTCTGATAGTGACTCTGATACTGACAACAGACAACACACAAATGTGTCTACAGACCAAGACAGACAACATCAATGACTGGAAGCTAGTTACAGATCAGACTCTCTGGGCCAACCTATGTATGTCAAATTAGTAGTAGTACTTCCCAAGCTATGACAGTAAAAAATTTCCACAGATATTTTCCAGTGTCCTCTAGAGTCAAAATCATCCCTGATTGAGAACCACTGGCCTGTTCGTTGCATTCATGTCAAAGCACATGGGTTCATAATGACCCAGTTCGTAATTCTGGGTTGATCACTCAACCATTCCAAATCATGTTTCTACAAGTGTGGAATGAGACTTGTGAGCTCATTATGGTCCCCAAAAATGGCTTTTGCAAGAAATAAATGAGACAATCCATAAAAGATTCTGAGCTCAGCCCATGGTGCCTTAAAAGGTCTAAATAGGTTTCTTATAATAATACCAAATGTCTTATAAATGAAGGGCTAAATGTCAACTTTTTAAAAAGATTTTAATTATTTATTTGACAGACAGAGATCACAAGTAGGCAGAGAGGCAGACACAGAGGGATAAGCAGGCTCCCTGCCGAGCAGAGATCCCGATGCAGGGCTCGATCCCAGGACTGTGGGATCATGATCTGAGTCAAAGGCAGAGGCTTTAACCCACTGAGCCACCCAGGTGCCCCTAAATGTCGACTTTTAACCTGTATTGTAAACACTAAACTCCTAATTCATTTGTCAAAAGAATAATGAATCCATGGATTATTATGTCCATGTTTTTATAGCAAAGAAACACACTTTTGCTTGCTGAAGAAGGAAGATAAATTTTATATCAGCTATGTGGGCTGCTGGCCTTGGGGTCTTGCTGACCAAGAGAGAAGAGTTGCTGACCAAGTGAGAGAGTTGTGCTCTCACCACAAGTCAATGTTCTAGGGTCCCAATGTTCTAGGGTCAATGTTCTATGATCAAGGCAGGTTCCTCAGTCTTAGATTTGGAAAAAACTTTCACTCAGGGCTGTGGAAAGTTTCAATGTTAGGGCTCCAAAAACCAGGAGAGTTCATGGAGGAGTAAGAAATATTGGATGCACCTGAATTCTTTTGGGAACAGAGAATCTACAGGAAAAATTTCCACTCTGTCCAGATAAGTCCCAATGGGGAGATGTGATCAGGGGTTGGAGTAATAGAAAACGTGTCTAATGAGCAGGGATAGGGAACAGATACAGCAAACAAAAGGAGCTATAATATCTCCTCTGCTGCAGCCCCTGGCCATGTTTAACCTTGAGCTGGAGGAGACATGGTTTTTGCATTTGGATTCCCTAGTCTGCGGGGGACCCATGCTTCTCTCCTTCCTGCTATCCTGTCTGGGAACAGAGCTTCAGTCTCCATCATCAACTATTCAGGTAGGAATCTGGACCTCCACAGGGAGACCTTCCTTTCAAAGACCCCATTCCGGTATCTCAGAGCTCAGCAGGTATTTCAGGAAAGGGTCAGAGAGAATGGAAGCTGAAAGCTTTTACCTGAGGTTAGCTGAGAACCTAACCAGCCTAACCCAGAGCCAAGAGATCACTGTGTTTGTTGATACAGTGAACTCATTCAGTTCTAGTCAATTTATTTAATTAAAAAATAAAATGTTAAAAAAGAAATGTCCATTGAGCTTAGCATGAAAATGATTTGGTATGCATCCTGACTATGCATGATGCACTGATATATTCTATTATGCCTTATTTATTCTATTCTATTGTTACAAATCACAGTCTGACTCCACAAGGGGCTCTAATCTCAGAATCTGGAAAACATTCCACTCCCTGTCTACATTCATGTGCCAGCAGCTCCCTGCTCTGTTCTCTCTCTCATTACTGATAACTTTTGTGAGTGATGTGGTTTTGGAATATAGGTAAGGTTCAGTGGGTTAGATTCCATAGACAGCGACCAATAAAGAGTTACTGAGATGTCTTTGGTGCAAAATGGTGGTTTATTAAAGCACGTGTACAGGACCCTTCGGAAGAAAGAGCTGCTGCACTGGAGGCTTGAGTAGTTGTGATTATATACTGGGGAGTTGGGGCAAGTAAGAAAAAGGGAGGTTTCAAAAGAACTTTCATAGGCTAAAGAGGAACAACCTATAAGATTGTCAAGTTAAGGTTGTTTTCCACTCTAGCAAGATATTAACATTAAGATGTTTGGGATATCCCTGGAAGAATGTCACTCATATCCCACCCAAGTGTGGAGGGTAAGGTTGAGGTTACAGGGTGTCAGCTTGTGCTTTGTCTTCAGCTAGCCTTCTACTCCCTCATCATGAGCACAGATTCTCTCATTCCTTCATGCAACATGTATTTATTCCTACTGTTCCCAACCAAACTACTTCTGGGGATAAAGGGTGGGAGTATGTATAACATGCCACAGGCACTCACAGTCTATCAAGGAAGTATACATAGAATTAAAAAAGTTACACAGTGGTAACCCTTATCTCTACATTATTGCAAGAGGAAGCGCCATTTTCTGCAGATATGTTAAAAAGAAGTTTTGTGAAGGCAATCACTCCTTGCAGGCTGAAAGAGGTGATGGGATTTTGAAGATAGACGGGAGGTGCATAAACCCTAATAGACCAATGGGAAACTTCAAGCAAAGGGTGGCAGGTGTATGGAGGCTCTGAACTTGGAGAGTGCATATTCAGATGAAGCTACATGTCGAGTTCAGTGTTTGTGACATTGATGGGTATAAAGTGGCATGAGTGGGAAGCTGGTAAGTCAGTCAGGGGAGGCAATCCAAGTGTTGGAAGCTGTGGGATTTGGGGTTCTGTCTCCAGCAGGAAGTCACCAGGAAGAGGTTAAGTGGCAGAGTTAGAAATAATATAGAAATATCTCTCTGGGTAAATGTAAATATTGGTTATAGGGTGCCAGCTTTGGGAAGTGGAGAGCCAACAAGGAACTGAAAGAAGGCTGTGGACTTGGGGACCCAGAGGTAAGGAAGCAATGGGGTTACTGGAGAGAAGAAAAGACTGCCGAATTTCATCACCAGTGATAAGCACTCATTATCAAGAGGAGGAAACTATGTTAAGCTCTTTCCTTATATTCAACTAAATCTGTCAGTTGCTTCAAGAGGATGAACACCTCTAGCCCTACTATTTGGGGGAATATATTACATTTAGAATAGTTTGATTGGAGCTTCAAGTTCAAATAGCAAACATGCATAGGTTTCTCCTCAACATCTGATCCTTAGCCACCTGAGCTAATTAGATTTTTCTTCCCACATTTCTTCCTCAAAGGTTTTGGAACTGATTTTTTGTTTCTTTAAAAACATACACAAAATGATCATATTAAAATGGACATCCATGATTAAATGCTCATAGAAGACTTAACTCCTGGAATTTGGATGCAGTTTTACACTTTTAGGGGAAAGACCACCTGATGTCAACAGCTTGCATTGTATCACTGTTTGGGTAATTACTTTGTTTGGCTGTAAGAATAGCTTGGTAATGATTTTTAAAATAATAAATGAACAAATGAAAGGCAGAATGGTGAAAGGGAGTCAGAGATATAGGCTTCCATTTAAGGAAAGAATGAGTCACAGGAATAAAAGGTACAGCCTAGGGAATATAGTCAGTGATATTGTCATAGGATTTTGTGGTGACAGATGCAACTCCACTCATTTTGAGTATGGCATTATGTTTAAACTTGTTAACAACGTCACTGTGTTGTAGACCCAAAGCCAATGTAACTTTTTGCATTAACCACATTCAAATATAAAAGTTATTTTAAAAAAGTTTCTTTTCAGTCTTTTAAATTAATTAACATATAATGTGTTATTGGTCATGATACTTTATATGGTTTCAGAGGTAGAGGTCAGTTATTCATTGTTCTTATATAATACCCAGTTCTCAATACATCACATGCCTTCCTTAATGCCTATCACCCAGTTACCCCATTCCCTACCTCCTTTCCCCCCAGCAACCCTCAGTTTATTTCCTAGAGTTCAGCATCTTTTATGGTTTGTCTCTCTTTCTGGTTTTGTCCTATTTTATTTTTTCCTCTCTTCCCCATGATCCTCTGTTTTGTTTTTTAAATTCTACATATCAGTGAGACCATATAATAATTGTCTTTGTCTGATTGACTTATTTCCCTTAGCTTAATATATCTAGTTCCATACATGTTGTTGCAAATGGCAAGATTTCCTTTTTTCTATGGTTGAGTAGTATTTTATACACACACACAATGGAATACTACTATACATATATACATACACATGTGTGTATGTATATGTATATATGTACGTATATGTCCTATATATGTATATATATGTGTGTAGACACACATACACACATATGTGTATGTATATGTATACATATATGTATATACACATATATGTATATGTATACATATATGTATATGCACACATATATGTATATGTATATATATGTGTGTGTATAGACACATATATATACATACATATATATATGCCACATTTTCTTTAACCATTCATCTGTTGATGTACATCTCTGCTCTTTCCATAGTTTGGGTATCATGGACTTTGCTGCTCTAAACATTGGTGTGCAGTGCCCCTTGGATCACTACATTTGCATCTTTGGGGTAAATCCCCAGTAGAGAAATTGTTGGGTCATAGGGTAGCTCTATTTTCAACTTTTTGGGGAACCTTCATATTGTTTTCCAGAGTGGCCACACCAGTTTGCATGCTCACCAACAGTCTCAGAGGGTTCCTTGTTCTCCACATCCTTGCCAACATCTGATGTTTCCTGACTTGTTAATTTTAGCCATTGTTACCAGTGTGAAGTGGTATCTCATTGTGGTTTTGATTTATATTTCCCTGATGCCAAATGATGTGGAGCATTTTTTTATGGATCTGTGGCCATTTTTATGTCTTCTTTAGTGAAATGTCTGCTCATATATTCTGCCCATTTCTTGATTGGATTATTTATTCTTTATGTGTTGTCTGATTGCTGATGCTAGAACTTCTAGTACTATGTTGAACAGCAGTGACTAGAGTAGACATCCCTGCTATGTTCATGACCTTAGGGGAAAGGCTCTCAGTTTTTCCCTGTTGAGAATGATATTTGGTGTGGGCTTTTCATACATGGCTTTTATTATATAGAAGTATATTCCCTCTATCCCTACACTGTGAAGAGTTTCAATCAAGAAAGAATGCTGTTCCTTGTAAAATGTTTTTCTGCATCTATTGAGAAGATCATATAGTTCTTGTCTTTTATTTATGTAGTGTATCAGATAGATTGATTTGTGGATGTTGAGCCACTCTTGTAGCTGAAGAATAAATCCCACTTCATTATGGTAAATAATCTTTTTATATACTGTTAGATCCCATTGGTTAGTATTTTGGTGAGTATTTTTGCATCCACGTTTATCAGGGATATTGGTCTGTAATTCTCCTTTTTGGTGGGATCTTTGGCTTTGGGATCAAGGTCATTCTTGCCTCACAAAAAGTGTTTGGATGTTCAACTGCCATTTCTGTTTTTTGAAGCAGTTTCAGGAGACTAGGTATTAATTCTTCTTCATACAAATCATGAATCATGGACCACTACATCAAAAACTAGTGAGGTACTGAATGATGTCTAACATAACATAAAATTTTTTTTTGAAAGAATTTCCCTGGGAAGCCATCCGGCCCTGGGCTCTTGTTTATTGGGAGATTTTTAAAAGATTGTTTCAATTTCCTTGCTGGTTATGGGCCTGTTCAGGTTTTCTATTTCTTCCTGTTTCAGTTTTGGTAGTTTATACTTCTCTAGGAATGCATCAATTTTTTCCAGATTGCCTAATTTGTTGGCATATAGTTGTTCATAATATGTTCTTAGAATTGTTTATTTCTTCAGTGTTGGTTGTGATCTCTCTTCTTTCATTTATGATTTTATTTATCTCATTCCTTTCTCTTTCCTTTTTGATACGTCTGGCTTGGAGTATATCAATCTTATTAATTCTTTCAAAGAACAATCTCTTAATTATGATATAGTGTCCTCCCTCATCTCTTACTAGATTCTTTGGTTTAAAATATAATATATTTGATATAAGGTTTGCCACTCCAGCTTGCTTTTGATGTCCATTAGCATAATAAATCATGTTCCACTCCCTTACTTTAAATCTGGAAGTGTCTTTGGGTCCAAAATTTGTCTTTTATAGACAGCATGTGCATGGGTCTTAGTTTTTTTTAATCCAATCTGATACCCTGTGTGTTTCAATTGGGGAATTTAGCCCATTTACATTCAGAGTAACCATTGCAAGATATGAATTTAATGCCATTGTATTAACTGTAATGTGACTGTTTCTGTATATTGTCTCTGTTCCTTTCTGTACTATGTTACCTTTGGGCTCCCTTTGCTTAAAGGATCCCTTTTAATATCTCTTTCAGACTTGGCTTGGTGGTCACAAGTTCTTTTAGCTTCTCTTTGCTCTGGGAGAAAATCTCTCCTATTTTGAATGACATCCTAGGTGTATAAAGTATTCTTGGTTGCATATTTTTCTCATTTAACACCCTGAATATATCATGCCAATCCTTTCTGGCCTGCCAGGACTCTGTGGATAGGTCTTCTGCCAGGAGGTTATGGACTTCTTGTCCCAAGCTTCTTTCAAGATTTTTTCTTTGTCTCTGAGATTTGCAAGTTTCACTGTTCTGTCAGGGTGTTGGCTCATTTTTATTGCTTTGGGGAGGAGTTAGCTTTGCCTCCTGAAATCAAATGCCTGTTTTCTTCCTCAGGTTAGGGAAGTTCTCTGCTATAATTTGCTCCAATATATCTTCTGCCTCTCTCTTTCTTTTCTCTTCTTCTGGGATTCTAATTATTCTAATATTGTTTCACTTTGTGTTATCCCTTATCTCTCAAATTCTCTTCTTGTGATCCAGTAGTTGAGTAGTTCTTTATCTATCTTTTTGTCACCTTCTTTCTTCTCCATCACTTTGTGTCTATATCACTAATTCTCTCTTCTGCCTCATTTATCCTACCGCTTAGAGCCTCCCTTTTTTTATTGCATTTCATTAATAACCTCTTTGATTTTGACTTGTTCAGATTTTAGTTCTTTTATTTCTCCAAAAAATGGATTCTCTAGTGTTTTCTATGTTTTTTTTCAAGCCCAGCTAGTATCTTTATAATTGTTACTCTGAATTCTAGTTCTGACATCATATGTCCATACTGATTAGGTCCCTGGCATTCAGTACTGCCTCTTGTTCTCTTTTTTGAGGTGAGTTTTTCTGTTATATCATTCTTTCCAGAAAGAGTAGATAAACAAGAGAACAAAATACTAAAACAATAACAATGATCCCAGAGAAATATACTCTAAACAATTAGAAGAGACCCAAAACCAATAAATAAATAAATTCATTAAAAATTAAAAGAAAGAAAAACAAGAGAGAATAAAATAAAAAAGGTGAACAGAATAGAGCAATACACTGGATCTTGTTTGTGTTTTGGCCTGTTTTTTAAAAAACTGGATCCCAAAATTGTAAAGAAAGAAAAACCTATGTATGTACAAAAATAAAATTAACTATGAGAGAATAGAATGTAATTTTAAAAATGAAAATTAAAGAACAAGAAAAAATAAAAGAGAAAAAATAACAAGAGTAAAAGGAAAAGATATAAATAGACAGGTGAACAGAGCAGAGCAATACACCATATCTTGGATGTATTTTGGTCAGTTTGTTAGAAGAAACTATATCTCAAAATTGTAAAGAAAAGGGTGCTTGGGTGGCTCAGTCCTTAAGCATCTGTCTTTGGCTCAGGTCATGATCTCATGGTCTTGGGATCGACCCCTGCCTTGGGCTCACTGCTCAGCGAGAAGACTGCTTCTCCCTCTCCCACTCCCCCTGCTTGTGTTCCCAATACCACTGTCTCTCTCTGTCAAATAAATAAATAAAATCTTAAAAAATCATAAAGAAAAATGAATGCATATATACAAAAATAAAATTAAATACATTGAAAGGATAAAATGTAACTGTAAAGCTGAAAATTAAAAAAGACTTTAGCAAAACAAAACAAAAAACAACAAAAAATGGAAGAACAAAAAAAAAAAAAAGAAAAAAGAATATGACCAGACAGGTGAATACACTCTATTTTGGGTGTGTTTTGGTCTGTAAGAAGAAACTGTATTCCAAAATTGTAAAGGAAGAAACTCTTCTATATACACAAAAATAAAATTAAATACAATAAAGGGATAGAATGTAACCATAAAATTGGAAGTGAAAAACGATTTTAAAAAAGAGTTGATAAAATAAGAAATTGGTTGAAAAAAGAAAGAGAAAAAAATAAAAATTTAAAATTGAAAGACTAAAGAATCATGAGACAAAAGCCATGATTTCTATGTGCTGTATTCCCCTAGCACCAGAGTTTTGCACTTTTCATTGTTCAATAAACTTGGTCTCAGCTGATCTTCTGAAGGAGGGACCTGCTGCATTGAATCACAAGTGTATTTGCTCCAGGTGGAACTGCACTACCCTTGGAAGGGTGCCAGGCTAAGTAATCTGCTCCAGTTTGCTCTATGTGGCTTTTATTCCCTGAAGGCTTTCCTCAGAACTTTAGAAGGTGAGAATGAAGATGGTGGCCTCACAGTCTCCAGTCTGGAGACAAAATCTCCTGGCCCCCCTCCTTAGTGGGGGACCCCAGGTAAAAGAAGTCAATCATCTCTCTCTCCCTTGTCACTTCCCACACTCCATGCTCACCCAGCCTCTGACTAAACATTTCTATCTCAGGCACATGACCCTGTTTGGAGTCTGTAAACTGTGCAGAATCCTGCGACATTCTCCTGCACCACTTTTCCCAGGGGAGGAAGAGAGGTCCCACCGTTCTGCCACTTGCTGGGCCCCTGCTTGGGAATTGGTCACCTGATTGTGTCACAGTTGGCAGTTTATGGCAACTCAGAGTTGGGATCTCACTCCTGGGCTCACTGTTTTCAGTTAGCTTCCCCATTTTGATGACTGAGAACTCTGCTGCACTCAGGCACCTCTGGTCTTCCTGTGACCCTGGGGATCCTGAATCCACACTTACCCACCTAAGGGTCTGCCCCCACTAAGCCACTTGAGTGCCTTTCAGGTGGGATGTCTCTCACTAGAGAAGACTTCTGAAAGATCTGATTTTGTGCTTGCTGCTATATGACTTTCTTTTTAAAAATAATTTAAAAATTTTAAATAAATATATAATGTATAATTAACCCCAGGGGTACAGGTCTGTGAATCTCCAGGTTCACACACTTCACAGCACTCACCATAAAACATAACCTCCCCAATGTCCATTACCCCATCACCCTATCTCTACCCCTCTCCCCCAATAACATCCAGTTTGTTTTGTGACATTAAGAGTCTCTTATGGTTTGTCTCCCTCCTGATCCCATCTTCTTTCATTTATTCTTTTCCTATCCCCCAAATCCCCCCACGTTGCATCTCCACTTCCTCATATCAGGGAGATTATGTGATAGTTGCCTTTCTCCGATTGACTTATTTCTCTAAGCATGATACCCTCTAGTTCCAGCCATGTCATCGCAAATGGCAAGATTTCATTTCTTTTGATGGATGCATAGTATTTCATTGTATATATATATACCACCTCTTCTTTATCCATTCATCTGTTGATGGACATCTAGTTCCTTTCCATAGTTTGGCTATTGTAGACATTGCTGCTATAAACATTTGGGTGCCTGTGCCCCTTTGGATCACTATGTTTGTATCTTTAGGGTAAGTACCCAGTAGTGCAATTGCTGAGTCATAGGGTAGCTCTATTTTTAACTTTTGCTGTTTTCCTGAGTGGTCGTACCAGCTTGCATTCCCACCAACAGTGTAGGAGGGTTCCCCTTTCTCCGCATCCTCACCAGCATCTGTCATTTCATGACTTGTTAATTCTGACCGGTGTGAGGTTGTACGTCATTGTGATTTTGATTTGTGTTTCCCTGATGCTGAGTGATGTGAAGCACTTTTTCATGTGACTGTTGGCCATCTGGATGTATTCTTTGCAGAAATGTCTGTTCATGTCCTCTGCCCATTTCTTATTAGATTATTTGTTCTTTGGGTGTTGAGTTTGCTGAACTCTTTATAGATTTTGGATACTAGCCCTTTATGTGATATTTCGTTTGCAAATATCTTCTCCCATTCTGTCGGTTGTCTTTTGATTGTGTTAACTGTTTCCTTTGCTGTGCAAAAGCTTTTGATCTTGATGAAGACTCAATAATTCACTTTTTCCCTTGCTTCCCTTGCCTGTGGCGACGTTCCTAGGAAGAAGCTGCTGCGGCTGAGGTCGAAGAGGTTGCTGCCTGTGTTCTCCTCAAGGATTTTGATGGATTCCTTTCTCACGTCGAGGTCCTTCATCCATTTTGAGTCTATTTTCATGTGTGGTGTAAGGAAATGGTCCAGTTTCATTTTTCTGCATGAGGCTGTCCAATTTTCCCAACACCATTTGTTGAAGAGGATTTTTTTTAAAAAAGATTATTTATTTATTTATTTGACAGACGGAGATCACACGTAGGCAGAGAGGCAGGCAGAGAGAGAAGAGGAAGCAGGCTCCCTGCTGAGCAGAGAGCCCAATGCGGGACTCAATCCCAGGACCCTGCAATCATGACCTGAGCCAAAGGCAGAGGCTTTAACCCACTGAGCCACCCAGGCGCCCCGAGGCTGTCTTTTTTTACATTGGATATTCTTTCCTGCTTTGTTGAAGATTAGTTGACCATAGAGTTGAGGGTCTATTTCTGGGCTCTCTATTCTATTCCATTGATCTATGTGTCTGTTTTTGTGCCAGTAGCATATACTATTTTGATAATGACAGCTTTGTAATAGAGCTTGAAGTCCGGAATTGTGATGCCACCAACTCTGGCTTTCTTTTTCAATATTCCTCTGGATATTTGAGGTCTTTTCTGGTTCCATATATATTTTACATTATTCCATTTCTTTGAAAAAAATAGATGGGATTTTGATAGGAATTGCATTAAATGTGTAGATTGCTTTAGGTAGCATAGACATTTTCACAGTATTTGTTCTTCCAATCCATGAGCATGGAACATTTTTCCATTTCTTTGTGTCTTCGTCAATTTCTTTCATGAGTACTTTATAGTTTTCTAAGTATAGATTCTTTGCCTCTTTTCTTAGGTTTATTCTTAAGTATCTTATGGTTTTGGGTGCAATTGTAAATGGGATTGGCTCCTTAATTTCTCTTTATTCTGTCTTGCTGTTGGTGTATAGAAATGCAACTGATTTCTGTGCATTGATTTTATATCCTGACACTTTACTGAATTCCTGTACAAGCTCTAGCAGATTTGGAGTGGACTTTTTTTGGATTTTCCACATATAGTATCATATCATCTGAAAAGAGTGATATTTTGACTTCTTCTTTGCCAACTTGGATGCCTTTAATTTCTTTTTGTTATCTGATTGTTGAGGCTAGGACTTCTAGTACTATGTTGAATAATGGTGGTGATAATGGACATCCCTGCCATGTTCCTAACCTCAGCATAAAAGCTCTCAGAATATCACTGAGAATGATATTCACGTAGGTTTTTCATAGATGGCTTTGATGATATGGAGGTATTGGCCCTCTGTTCCTACACTTTGAATAGTTTTGACCAGGAAGGGATGCTGTACTTTGTCAAATGCTTTCTCAGCATCTATTGAGAGTATCATATGGTTCTTCTTCTTTCTTTTATTAATGTATTGTATCACATTGATTGATTTGTGGATGTTGAACCAATCTTGCAGCCCTGGAATAAATCCCACTTCGTCATGGTGAATAATCCTTTTAATGTACTGTTGGATCCTATTGGCTAATATTTTGGTGAGAATTTTCGCATCTGTTTTCATCAAGGATATTGGTCTGTAGTTATCTTTCTTAATGGGATCCTTGTTTGGTTTTGGGATCAAGGTGATGGTAGCCTCATAAAATGAGTTTGGAAGTTTTCCTTCCATTTCTATTTTTTGGAAGAGTTTCAGGAGAATAGGAATTAATTCTTCTTTAAATGTTTTGGTAGAATGACCCTGGGAAGCTCTCTGGCCCTGGGCTCTTGTTTGTTTGGAGATTTTTGATGACTGTTTCAATATCCTTACTGGTTATGGGTCTGTTCAGGTTTTCTATTTCTTCCTGGTTCAATTTTGGCAGTATATATATCTCTAGGAATGCATGCATTTCTTCCAGATTGTTAAATTTGCTGACGTAGAGTTGCTCATAATATATTCTTATAATTGTTTGTATTTTTTTGCTGTTGGTTACAGTCTCTCCTCTTTCATTCATGATTTTATTTTTTTGGGTCCTTTCTCTTTTCCTTTTGATAAGTCTGGCCAGAGGTTTATCAATCTTATTAGGTCTTTCAAGAAACCAGCTCCTAGTTCCATTGATTTATTCTTTTTTTTTTTTTTTGGTTTTTATTTCATTTGATTTCTGCTCTGATCTTTATGATTTCTCTTCTCCTCCTAGGTTTAGGCTTTCTTTGTTGTTCTTTCTCCAGCTCCTTTAGGTGTAGGGTTAGGTTGTGTATTTGAGACCTTTCTTGTTTCTTGAGAAAGACTTGTATCACTCTATATTTTCCTCCCAGGATTGCCTTTGCTGTGTCCCACAGATTTTTTTTTTAAATTTAAGCTTTATTTAAACATATAATGTAACCCCACCACCCTCTCCCAACCCCTCTCCCCCCCACCCCCCTCAGTTTGTTTTATGACATTAAGAGTCTCTTTTGGTTTGTCTCCCTCCCGATCCCATCTTGTTTCATTTTTACTTTTCCTACCACCTTAACTCCCACCCCCGTTGCATCTCCACTTCCTCATATCAGGGAGATCATGTGATAGTTGTCTTTCTCCAGTTGACTTATTTCGCTAAGCATAATGCAATGTCCACAATAGCCAAGTTATGGAAAGAACCTAGATGTCCATCAACAGATGAATGGATAAAGAAGATGTGGTATATATATATACAATGGAATACTATGCAGCCATCAAAAGAAATGAAATCTTACCATTTGCGATGACATGGATGTCCCACAGATTTTGAACCATTGTGTTTTCATTATCATTTGTTTCCATGAATTTTTTTCAATTCTTCTTTAATTTCCTAGTTGACACATTCATTCTTTAGAAGGATGCTGTTTAGTCTCCATGTATTTGGGCTCTTTCCAAATTTCCTCTTGTGATTGAGTTCTAGCATCAGAGAATTGTGGTCTGAAAATATACAGGGAATGATCCCAATCTTTTGATAAAGGTTGAGACCTGAGTTATGACTCAGGATGTGATCTATTCTGGAGAATGTTCCATGGGCACTAGAAAAGAATGTGTATTCTGTTGCTTTGGGATGGAATGTTCTGAATATATCTGTGATGTCCATCTGGTCCAGTGTGTCCTTTAAGGCCTTTATTTCCTTGTTGATCTTTTGCTTGGATAATCTGTCCATTTCAGTGAGGGGAGTGTTATAGTCCCCTACTATTATTGTATTATTGTCCATGTGTTACTTTGATTTTGTTATTAATTGGTTTATATAGTTGGCTGCTCCCATGTTAGGGGCATAGATATTTAAAATTGTTAGATCTTCTTGTTGGACAGACCCTTTGAGTATGATATAGTGTCCTTCCTCATATCTTACTATAGTCTTTGGCTTAAAATCTAATTGATATGATATAAGGATTGCCACCCCAGCTTTCTTCTGATGTCCATTCACATGGTAAATTGTTTTCCACCCCTTCACTTTCAATCTGGAGGTGTCTTTGGGTCTTAAATGATTTTATTGTAGACAGCATATTGATGGCTTTTTAAAAATCTATTCTGAAACCCTGTGTCTTTTGATTTGGGCATTTAGCCGATTTACGTTAGGATAACTATTGAGAGATATGAATTTAGTGCCATGTATTGCCTGTAAGGTGACTGTTACCGTAGATTGTCTCTGTTCCTTTCTAATCTATTTCTTTTAGGTGCTCTCTTTGCTTAGAGGACCCCTTTCAGTATTTCCTGTAGACCTGGTTTGGTGTTTACAAATTCTTTCAGTTTTTGTTTGTCCTGGAAGCTTTTTATTTCTCCTTCTATTTTCAATGATAGCCTAGCAGGGTATAGTATTCTTGGCTGCATGTTTTTCTCATTTAGTGCTCTGAATTTATCATGCCTGTTCCTTCTGGCCTGCCATGTCTCTGTGGATACGCCTGATGCCAGTCTAATATTTTTACCATTGTATGTTACAGACTTCTTGTCTCAAGCTGCTTTCAGGATTTTCTCTTCATTGCTAAGAGTTGTAAATTTTACTCTTAGATGACGGGGTGTGGACCTATTCTTATTGATTATGAGGGGGGAATCTCTGAGTCTCCTGGATTTTGATGTTTGTTCCCTTTGTCATATTAGGGAAATTCTCTACAACAATTCCCTCCAATATACCTTCTGCTCCCCTCTCTCTTTCTTCTTCTTCTGGAGTCCCGATCATTCTAATGTTGTTACATCTTATGGTGTCACTTATCTCTTGAATTCTCCCCTCGTGGGAGTAGTTGTTTGTCTCTCTTTTGCTCAGCTTCTTTATTCTCTGTCATTTGGTCTTCTATATCACCAATTCTCTCTTCTGCCTCATTTATCCTGGCAATAAGAGCCTCCATTTTTGATTGGACCTCATTAATAGCTTTTTTATTTCATCTTGGTTAGATTTTAGTTCTTTTATTTCTCCAGAAAAGGCTTTTATTTCTCTAGACAAGGTTTCTCTAATATCTTCCATGCATTTTTTGAGCCCACCTAGAACCTTGAGAATCGTCATTGTGAACTCTAGATCTGACATATTACCAATGTCTGTATTGATTAGGTCCCTACTCTTTGATACTGCCTTTTATTCTTTTTTTTTTTTGTGGTTAGTTTTTCCACCTTGTCATTTTATCCAGGTAAGAATATATGAAGGAGTGAATAAAATACTAAAAGGGCGGCAACGACCTCAGGAAAATGTGCTTTAACAAAATCAGAAGAGACCCCAAATCATGAAGGGAAAAAGGAGGTAAAAAGAAGTTCAGAAAAAAAATTAGAAAAAAACACAACAGATAAATATAAAAAAGAAGAAATATATGTATTAGACTGGTGACTAGAACAGGGTCACCCACTTAATTTTGGGAGTATTTTGGTCTCTTTACAGAAACTACTTCCCAAAATTTTAAAGACTGAAAAACATGAAAGGGTAAACACGATAAAGGAATGGAATATGAGTATAAAGATTAAAAATTTAAAAAAGATTCTAAAAAAGGAGTTGATAAAATAAGTTGGTTGGGAGAATAACGAAAAAGAAAGTGGAGAGACATGCTGTGGCTGGAGACTAGAACAACATCCTGCACTAGAATAAGGGTGTATTTTGATCTATTAGAAGAAGTTGTACTTCAATTTTTTTAGAAGAAAAAACCCTATGTGTATACAAAAATTAAGTTAAATATAATGAAGGATAAAATATGACTATAATAATGAATGTTTAAAAAACTTTTTTATGAAAGGTATTGTTAAGATAAACTAACTAAAAAACATTAAAAGAGGAAAGGGGAAAAGTTAAAAAAATTAGCAGAAGAAAAAAATAAAATTAAAACAGTTAATTAACTTTGCAAGACTAAAGAATCATGGGGAGAAAGCCATGAATCCCGTGCTTTGCTTTCCCCTCCTCTGGAATTCTGCTATTCTCCTTGGTAAGTGAACTTGGTCTTTCTTGTTGATCTTCTGGGGGAGGGCCCTGTTGTAGTGATTCTCAAGTGTCTTTGCCCGAGGCAGAATTGCACTGCCCTTACCAGGGTCCTGGCTAAGTAATCCACTCAGGTTTACTTTTGGGAGCTTTTGTTCCCTGAGCACTTTCCATAGACTTTTGGAGGACAGGAACAAAAAAGGCGGCCTCCCAATCTCAAGCCCAGAGTAGCCGAGAGCTTGGAGCCCCAGTCCTCAGTGCACCCTCAGAGAAAAGCGCCCAATCACTCCCGTCATCCTCCCCTCTGGCCGTGCTTGGAGCTCACCCAGGCTGTGACCAGGTTTTTCTGTCTCTGGCACACAGAACCTACCTGGAGTCTCTGAATTCCGCAGATCCCTGAGCTCTTCCAGGGGAGTCTCCCTGGATCCTGTGGGGTCCCTGCTCACAGAGCAGTGTCCTGTGCCACGGATCACCATTTAAGGTAACCCCCGAGTTGAGCACTCACTCCTCGGCTCCATCTCTGTAGCTGGCTTCCCTGCTCTAATATCTGTGAGCTCAGACACCCTCGATCCTCGAGGACCATGTTGTCCTCTCGTGGGCTTCACCCTGGTTTAGCTTTTGGAGCATTGCCCCTCAGTGGAGCAAACTTTTAAAAGTTCTGATTTTGTTCTCTATTGCTCCACTGCTTGCTGGGATCTGCCCCCTCCCTCCCCGCCCCACGGTCTATCTTCCCACTGCTTTGGATTCATTTCTCCACCAGTCCTACTTTTCAGAAAATGGTCGATTTTCTGTTTCTAGAATTGCTGCTCTTCTTCAATCTCCTGTTAGATTTGTAGGTGTTCAGAATGGTTTGATAAGATATCTAGCTGATCTCCTGCTACGGATGTCGTCTCAGCCTGCTACTTCTCCACCTTCTTGATTTCTCCCCTATATGACTTTCTGATAGTGGCTTTTGGAGGTTCCCTCCCCCTTCAGTTTATCTTCCCCTGTATTGCCTTGGATTCACTTATCCACACCTCCTACCTTGCGGAAAGTTTTTACTTTTCTATTTGTAGGGCTGTAGCTATTATTTTCTTAGATATCTGGTTCAGTTTGCAGGTGTTCAGATTGATTTGATAGCTATCTAGCTGAATTCCTGGGACCAGGCAAAACTAAGGTCTCCCACTCCCCCCATCATTGTGGATTCCTATCTTTTCAGAGTCTCTGACCAGGTTATTCCCTCTGATGGGTACCAACTTCCCTGGATAACCCTGTGTCTCCTGCTGTCTCCTCTTGAGGCCTCTGTATAAGTGTGTGCTGGCCTATCCAATCAACCAGTAAAAAAAAAAAATCAAAACAGCACCTCCACACACTTTTTCCTTTTTACTAGATTTTTCTTCATACCACTTGTCACCTTCTGACATTCTATCTAATCTTTTATTTGATTATCTTCTCCATCACTGCACTATGCAGACTTTTGTTTCTTGACACCTATACTCTTTCCCTGGAGGTTAGTCAGTATGGAAGTTTATTCCCCAAATGTGTGATAAATGACAATTTATCATTGAAAGTATAGAATACATGAGTACTTGGGGAAAAGGCCAAGTGTGAAGTGTGCATTCCTATTCAGAGCTAGAATGTGGGGTCCTGAGAGGGAACAATTTCCATATAAAATCTATGGATATTCACTTTCTGAATGTAAAATGAAAAATTTAGGATTTCAATGATGTTTGTAATGTTCCTTATTGAGAAAATTAGTCATGTTATTTTTTATTCCCTGGTAGACACCTCCACCACATAGAACCAGGACATGTTACATGAATTTCATCTTCTGGGATTATCAGAGCAAACAAAAATGCAAACCCTCATATTTAGGCTTTTCCTCTCCATGTACATGATTACTGTGTTTAGGAATCTTCTCATCATCCTAGTTGTTAGTTCTGAATTCCATCCCTCCACACCCCATTTACTGCTTCCTCTCCATCCTATCCTTTGAAGACATATGTTCCACCTACACCACCATCCCCAAGATGCTGTGGAACATCCAGACTCAGAGAAAATTCATAACCTATGCAGGCTGCCTCACACAGATATACTTTTTCACACTCTTTACTGTACTGGATGACTTTCTTCTGACCATGATGGCCTATGACTGGTTTGTGGCCATCTCCCATCCTCTGCATTACACAGTCATGATTCCCCAGCTCTGTGGACTACTGCTTCTTCTGTCCTATGTCACATGTATCCTGAATTCCTTCTTACCAAATTTAATGATGTGGCTTTCCCTCTGCCTGCCTCTATGTCTACTTGTGATTTCTTTCTCTGTCAAATAATTAAATAAAATCTTTAAGAAACTATAAATTCTGATTGTGGTCCATTTTTGCACTGAGATTAAAAAAAGGAATTCATTACTAAAGTTAATGTTTGACCATTCTACCTTAAGCCTTTGTGTCCAAATATATATTCTTTTTTTAATTTAAGCTTTTTTTAATTTAAACATATAATGTAACCCCACCACCCTCTCCCAACCCCTCTCCTCCCCCCCCCCCCAGTTTGTTTTATAACATTAAGAGTCTCTTTTGGTTTGTCTCCCTCCTGATCCCATCTTGTTTCATTTTTTCTTTTCCTACCACCACCCCCGTTGCATCTCCACTTCCTCATATCAGGGAGATCATGTGATAGTTGTCTTTCTCCAGTTGACTTATTTTGCTAAGCATAATACACTCTAGTTCCATCCATGTCATCGCAAATGGTAAGATTTCATTTCTTTTGATGGCTGCATAGTATTCCATTGTATATGTTTATAGCAGCGATGTCCACAATAGCCAAGTTATGGAAAGAACCTAGATGTCCATCAACAGATGAATGGATAAAGAATATATATTCTTTTACTTTCATGCTAGTTCATGAAAAACATTGTCTTTTGATTTCTAACCTCTCCAAATTTCTTTCCGATTTCCTTTCAATATAAGAGATGTGATTATTGTGTCTGTTTTGTACATACATGTGTAAGAGTGTATTTGTAGGATGTAATGTACAAATGCACATATACATATACGTGCATATGCTTCTTACCCATGAAAGACTTGTTGGACTCACCAAATACTTCCAAACACTGTACTTATTCCCAACAACCCCCACCTGAATTAGACACAAATAAACAGAGTTTTCAAGTTGATTACATTTATTATAATATATAATAAATCTTTAAAGCTTTTGGGCATTTTCTTGAATTATATATAAATGGAGTCATGATGGTATGTATGCTTAATTTTTGTATGATTACTTGAATTCAGAAAATTTTACATTTTAAACCTGCTTAGTTTCTTCTATGTCATTGTAATTCAATGAATTGTTTAAATGAAAAAAATTGTTGGGGCGCCTGTGTGGCTCAGCTGTTAAGTGTCTGCCTTCAGCTCAGGTCATGGTCCCAGCATCCTGGGATTGAGCCCCACATCGGGCTGCTTGTTCCGTGGGAACCCTCTTCTCCCTCTCTCACTCCCCATGCTTGTGTTCCCTCTCTCGCTGTGCCTGTCTCTCTGACAAATAAATAAATAAAATCTTTTAAAAAATATTGTTATAAGTAATCAATGAATTCAGCAGGATATACAAATACAGAAAAATTGGTTGCAACTCTATACACTAATAAGAAACTCTCAGAAGAGAAATTAAGAAAAAAATCCCATTTACAGCTGCATCAACAAGAATAAAATACCTAAGAATTAATTTAACAAGCAGGTGAAACATCTGTACACTGAAAGCTATGAGACATTGCTGAATGAAATTGAAGACATAAGGAAATGGAAAGATATTCCATGATCATTGATTGGAAGAATTAATAATGTTAAAATATCCATACTAGCCAAAGCAATCTGTGGATTCAGTAATCTCTGTCAAAATTTCGGTGGCATATTTTACAGAAATAGAATGAACGCTCCTTAAATTTTTATGGAATCACAAATACCCCAATAGCCAAAGCAGTCTTGAGAAAAAGAGCAAAATTGGACCATCATCCTCCCTGACTTCAAACTGTATTACAAAGCTATGGTAACCAAAAGAGGATGCTATTGGCTTGAAAAAACCCCACAGGTCCGTGGAATGGAAGAGAGAGTACAGAAATAAACCCACAGATTAGTGGTTAAGTATTTTACAGCAAAGGACACAAGAATATATAAAAAGAAGGAACAGTCTATTCAATAAATGGTGCTGGGTAAACTGGACAGCCACCTGCAAAAAAATGTAACTGGACCACTATCTTACACCACAGGCAAAATTAACTCAAAATTGATTAGAGACTTAAATGTAAGATCTGAAGCTATAAAAATCCTAGAAGAAAACATATTGGCCTTGGCAATGATTTTTAAGATTTGACACCAAAGCAAGGGAAAAAAAGCAAAACTAAGCCAGGTGTACCTCAAAGTAAATACTTCTGCACAGAAAAGGAAAGTATCAACAAAATGAAAAAGTAACCTTCTGATGGCAGGGAATATTACAAATAATGTATCTAAGGGTTAAATATCCCCAATATATAAATAAGTCTTACAATTCAACAGTAGTAACAAATAATCTGATCAAACAATGGACAGAGGATCTGAATAAACATTTTTCCAATGAAGACATATAGTTGGCCAACAGGTCCATGAAAAGATACTCAACATCAGTATTCACCAGATATAAAATCAGTATTCACCAGATATAAAGTATTCACCAGATATAAGATTCACCAGATATAAAAAGCAAATATAAAATTCATACACATATAAGTATATATACATATATATAATGGAATATAATTTAGTCATGCAAATGAGTGGAATCTTGGCATTTGTGACAGAATGGATGGATCCTGAGGGTATTATGCTCAATGAAATAAGTCAGGCAGAAGAAGATAAATACTATGATCTCACCTACATGTGGAATCTTAAAAACAAGACAAAACCAAGCCAAGCTTGTGGATATGCAGAACAGATTGGTAGTAGCCTGAGCTAGGAGGTGGGGAGTGGGTTAATGCATGATAATGTCAAAAAGTAAAAATTTCCTGTTATAAAATGAGTAAGTCATGGGCATATTATGTCTAGAATGGTGACATTAGCTAAAAAAGCTGTATTGCACATTTGAAAGAAGCTAGGAGAGGTGATCTTGATGATTGTCATCCTGAAGGAAAGTTTGTAACTGTATATTGTAATGGATGTTAACTGAACTTATTCTGATCATTTGCAATATACACAAATATTGCATCATTGCACTGTACACATGTAATTAATGTAACATGATGTCAATTATATGTTAACAACATTCAACAACAACAATAATAACGACAAGGAACAGTTCATCCATAACATTGGCCCAGGCTGCCTCACAAGTATGGTGGCCACAGGTGAGTGTTGCAGGCATCACTATCCATTGGCTGAACCTTAAAGGAGATGTTGATAAGTCAAGCAGAGAGAGTCAAGTATCATATGGTTTCACTTACTTGTGGAGCATAAGGAACAACACTGAGGACATGGGGAGATGGAGAGGAGAAGTGAGTTGGGGGAAATTGGAGGGGGAGATGAACCATGAGAGACTGTGGACTCTGATAAACAAACTGAGGGTTTTGGTAGGGGTTGGGTGAGCCTTGTGGTGGGTATTATGGAGGGCAGGTATTGCATGGAGCACTGGGTGTGGTGTATAAACAATGGACGCTGGAATACTGAAAAGAAATAAAATAAAATAAAATGGAGAAAAAGGTCTACATCATTCAGAAGAGCAGTTAAGGAGTAAAAAGGAGTGATAACAGACCCAATGTGAAAACTGATTTTGTATTTTCCTCTATGATGAAATTATATAAATGGCCTTAGATACCAAGTGTTAGTTTTATCCATATAAGTAATACAACTCATGATTATTCCTTCAGGAAGTCTAGGGAAATTTTACTTGGCATGATATATGTAATTTGAAAAGAAATAAATTTTCAGATATCAAAGTGGTCTTGTAAAAGAAACATTTTTCAAATATTTCTAATCCAAGCTTGGGAAGAACTGTGGGAACATACGAAAATGTACCTAGGGGAAAATTGTCTGTTTTTCAGACAGAGCAGAAAGCTTACTAAGTGGAGTATTCTGAAATTGTATAGAGAATTTGAATTGTAAGAAATAGAAGTTTCTGGAAAAAGGAACAGATTCTATATCACAATGATCAAAAATCATGGCTTTGAGTCCTGCAATCAAGGCACTTCTTCACCACCAGGACAATTGTCCCTTTTATAGGTGCCCTCCTGAAGAATCTTACTAGAGCCTCTTTTATGTCTCTGTTCCTTAGGGTGTAGATGAAGGGGTTCAGCATGGGTGAGACCACCATGTACATCACCGAGGCTACTGCACTTGCATGGGAGCTCTGGGTAGCTGCAGAGCTAAGGTATACTCCCAGGACTGTACAATAAAATAAGAGGACAACTGAGAGGTGGGATGCACAGGTGGAAAATGCTTTGTATTTACCCTCAGCTGATGAGATTCTTTGTATGGATGAAATAATCTTAGAGTATGAACAAAGGATCCCAGCAAGGGGAGCACCAGCCAGAAGTACAGCTGAAACATATATCACTGTGTCATTAAGAAAGGTATCAGAACAAGCAAGTTGGATCATCTGATGGAGTTCACAGAAGAAGTGGGGGATTTCCACCTCTGAACAGAAGGAAAGATGCAACAACATCAAGCTCTGTAATAAGGAATTCAGAACACTAATGATGCAGGACACCAGAGCCAGGATTACACAGAGCCAGGGGTTCATGATGACCGTGTACTGCAGGGGGTGGCAGATGGCCACAAAACGGTCATAGGCCATTACAGTCAGGAGTAAGTCATCCCAGCCTGCAAAGAGTAAGGAAAAGCAGATCTGGTTGATGCATCCTATGTAGGTTATAACTTTGCTCTGTGTCTGTATATTTACCAACATCTTTGGGATGGTGGTGGTTGTGAAACAGATGTCTACAAAGGATAGGTTGGCAAGGAAGAAGTACATGGGTGTGTGGAGTTGAGAGTCAGAACTGACAGCCAGGATGATGAGCAGGTTTCCAAACACAGTGATCAGGTACATGCAGAGGAAAAGCCCAAATATGGGGAGCTGCAGTTCTGGTTTGTTTGATAATCCCAGAAGAAGAAATCCTGAAAATTGGGTATCATTGCCATGTCCTGTGTCATGGTTGTAATGACTAGAAATTAGGAAAGAATGATTAATTTTAACACAAACAGACATTAGTAACATGGCAGAAGTGCTATATTTACATGGGAAAATATATTTACATAGGGAAAAATGCAGGCATTAAAGAAATTGGATGAGGTGTGCCACTTACTGGGATTCAGGAAAACCTCAACACAAGGTGACATTTGAAGACAGACCTCAGGGAAATCTGCACAGAAGACACAAGTTTATCTGGGGGTTGTGTGCCCTGCAGGAAAAGGAGCCAGTACAAAGGCCTGAGGAAAGAACTTGTTTCAGACAGGTTTAAAAATGGAGCTAGTGTGGTCAGGAGTTATCCAGGTTATCCAGCTCTAAAAATGGAGCTAGTGCAGTCAGGAGACTAGCAAGAGGGAGAGTGATGAAAGGTGGTGTCAGGGAATGTTGAGTAAGGTGGCACCTGAGACTTCAAGAAGGAAGGGAGTCCTTCATTCACGTGATGTTTCTTGCACTTCATTAAATTTTCTCCTAGAAAAACTGTCAATAAAGATGGATCCATTCCCTATTTTCAAGTGTTGGTTAACACCCTGGAGGCTGTATTTTAAGAGTCCCATATTGGCACACTACAGACTCCTGGGACCATGTAACTACCAGGATCTTCTCATTTCCAGCTACATATTTGGGAAAGAAATGATATTAGTTAAGCTCTCAACATCAAGTTATCATTACCCTAAGGAATATAGAAAAGTCCCCAAATTCCAGTCGGTAAGACTCCCATGAACATGTAACTTGGTGCTTCATTTAAATAAATACGACCAGTTTGTCCTGTATTTAGAGAAGTGTATAAAAATTTTAAAGGAAGAGAAAAAGAAGGGGGAGAAATGTCTAATAAGCCCAGATGGTCCCTGAGAGATCATGAAGACATGAAATCTTCCCTGGTTCTGGCTACCTTCCAACCCCTTGATGCCCACAATAACTAATAAGGCAGCAAAAAGCCATTAGTCCAAAAGAGAAAAGAGTGATATATTTATGGTGTCAAGACACCTTATGTATGAACACCCACTAGACATATGAATAAAAGGAAAAACCCATTGACTAAAGGAAATACACAAGGTACAAAAATAAAAGGTAATTAATCAAGATCAAATGGTAAAATACTTTCCCAGATGATATTGAATGCACAATTTTGCGATTAGTGAATGAGTTTTGAATCCTGGATCTACCACCCAGTAGCTGTTTGAATTTGGGAAGACAATTAACTCATTTTAAAACTGTAATATTCTCACCAGAATAGTGGTGGTAGTGGTATCCATCCTCCTAAGATGGTCAATATATTGAGTCCATATATGTAAAAATTTGAGAAGCGTTCCTTCCTCTTAGTGTATGAATGGTTATTCTCTGTTCAGTTGTGTTTATATGTGTGTGTGTATGTGTGTGCATACATGTGGATTTGTGTGATTGCATGCGCATACATACTTCATCTTAATGTAAAAGGCATGCTTACTGTGGACAGTAAAAAAAATGGAATCCACTTCAGTAAAAGAAAGAAAAAAGGTTTTAGTAGAAGTCCAGTGGTGGCTAATGTGGGAAAAGAGTATCAATGAAGAGTCTATCAAAAGACCAGTTCGCAGAGGGAAAAGATTGTCAGTGTGAGTGCTAAGGTTACATCAGACTCCAAGGATCCCATGTTGACTGCTCCACTGTCCTCCTCGTGGGGTCCACCCCATGTCCCTGATCTAATTGTGGATGATTTTGTCTCTTCTTACTTTCCTTGATGGCATTCCTTCCTTTGTTATGATGGGCTTTGGGTTTTGATCTTTGTTTGACACAAAATCCAATGGGTCTTCACCCGTCCTGGTTTTCTATTCCTTGTCTGTCATGAAGAAACCTTGCTAGACTATACTCTGTAATATCTGGCATATTATGTGACAATCTATCCCCTTTCAATATATGATTTATCCTTGAAGACCTTGTGTCATACTAGCACTTAGTTTCCAGTTCTCCATTATAACCTATGATCCAAAGGAGCAGGGCGTTCCTTGCTTTGTTTGACTCTTTGTGTTCACAAAAGTGAACCTTTGTATAGAAACAAGTTTAAAAGAAATAAGAATTCATTAAACAGAATGGCAGGGAAAATAAATCAAGTTAAATATGGTGGATTCAAATAATTGTCTTCAATAAAATGAACAATAATCTAATACTAACATCTTACAAACAAGATATTCAATAGCGACAAGCACATCAACATGGGACTCTTGTTCAGGATGAAATGAAGTGAAAGCTTGGAAGTAAAGAATAGGAAAACTTTTAAAAAATATACATCACAAGAGATAGTAGCTAAAATTGTAGTTTGATCATATATGACCATGAATGGACTCAATCATGCTTATGATAAAGATGCAGGAGATCTTCAGTTGAATACAAAAGAGTGTGTTTCACATAATGCAGAAGGTGATTGTTACTAAAAAAAAAAACCCCAAACAGATCTAATTACAAAATACAAAATGGTAGAAATAGGGACATTAGATGTGCAATAAGATGCCAATATGTATAAAAATCAACTCTTACTACTAAGGACGCAGAAGAATTTCAGTACTTTAAAGCAATGAGGGGAACATGATGTGACCAACTGATAGATTTGACTACACGAAACAGGTAGGCTCTCACTGAATCCCATCAGTACCTCTATATACAATACGAAGAGTAAGAGGCAAACAGCAAACTTGGTGAAAAAATTACCATTCTTTTTTTTGAAAGAATGCAACCAAAACACAATAAAGACACCAAATCCCAGTAGATGAAAACAATGTACTTGTGAAAAAAATTTGCATATAGGAAGTAAATGGAAAATAAAGTCAATAATATATTAGCCTCCCCAGTAATAAAATAGTGTCAAAATGATGCTCTTTGGCATATCCCTTTTTACATATAGGTACATTTCTCCCCCAGGGAATATCAGTGGGAGAGATGATACTGTAAAATGTATGCTTAAAAACTGCTGTCACAAGGTAGTATTACCTTCCATGGGGCTGGATCTTTCTAATAAATACAGAACAAACTGAATATACCAATACCTGAAAATTAAAAAAAATTGTTCTTGCTTCCTGCTCACACCTCCAAGCCTAATGCCCTGTTTCCCTACTCCCTTAGCTGCAAAAATCCTTGAATATATTCTAATTTTACTGGAACCACTTTATGTCCCTTAGTCCTTACACTGTCTCATCCAACTGGACATTCATTCCCATCATGTATTGTTTTTTAAAAAATAAATATTTTTTAAAAAATTTCTTTTAAGTGTTCTAGAATTCATTGAGTATGCATCACACCCAGTGCTCCATGCAATATGTAGCCTCCACAATACCCAAAACCAGGCTCACCAAACCTTCCACCCCTTCCCTTCCAAAAGCCTCAGTTAGTTCCTCAGAGTCCACAGTCTCTCATGGTTCCCACCATGTATTTTTAACCGTGATCTTATAATGCTGAGTCCAATGAACACTTCTTTTTAAAATATATTAAATAGGGTGCTTGGGTGGCTCAGTCAATTAAGCATCTACCTTTGGCTCAGGTAACGATCACAGGGTCCTGGGATCTAGTCCCACATCAGGTTCCCTGCTTAGGGAGGACATCTGCTTCTTCCCCACCCATATCCCCCTGCTCATGCTCTCTATTTCTTGCTCTTTCTCAAATAATTAAATAAAATCTTTAAGCTGAAATAAGAAACAATAAATAATTTGAAGATCTATATTCTTTAAAAAGTATAATAATAATAAAATATACCAAATTAGTTATTTTTAAACTTAGTAGTCAACCCAGCAAACAAAAATATAGTCTCTTGACTCTGGAATAAGCTGGTTAGGCTCTCAGGTGACCTCAGGTAAAGATCTCAGGATCCATTCCCTCTGATGTTTTCCTGAAATACCTGCTGAGCACTGATACTCACCTGGGTTGGGTCTGCAGGATGAAAGTCTCTGTGTGGATGTCCAAATTTGTTCCTGGATAGTTGAAGATGGAGGCAGAAGCTCTGTTCCCTGACAGGACAGCAGGAAGGAGTGAAGTATGGGTCCCCCAGCCAGACATAGAGTACCCCAAAACAAGAACCATATCCTTTCCCACATAAGGATGCACCATGTTAAGGGACTGCAACAGTAGAGATATTTACAGATCCCTGTCTCTGGTCATTAGGCACTGTTTCCATTGTTATCTCCACCTCTGAGCATATTATTTCCCTGTGGGTCACTGGTCTGGATGGAAAAAAAAGTTTTTTTCCTGCCAATTCTATGTTCCCAGGAGACCAGATTAGTAATCAGGTGAATCTAGTTATTATTACTTCTCCACGATCTTGCTTGCCTTCCAGAGCTCTAACCAGTTTGCATCTTATCCCAATTTTTAGTTAATGTTTTCTCCAAATCTAACAACTGAGGAATTTGCTTATCCAGGTCTCATAGACCTCCAAAGTATTGTGTTATGGCAAAGAAGATCTCCTTATATCTCTAGAAAATTTCTATTCCCCTCTTCAACAGGTGAAAGGGGCATGCTAGTTTGCGATAAACATATGGATACAGTGCCCTTGTCTTCGTGATGCTTTTGACTGATCAATCATGTGAGTCATACTGATGATGCAAATTCAGAACTGCCATTTAGTGCTCAATTTAAAAAAGTTTTTAATTGTAAGATATTTGGATTGCTTTATATGCCATACACTGAGCTAGGATATCATTTGGATTGTTTTATTTCATTTTTGCAAGAGTCCACTTTGTAAGGTCTGTACTATAATGAACCTTAATTTACACTTGAAAAGTGGGGTTCAGAAGTGTCAAATGAGCTATCCAGAGTTAAGAGTTATGGGAGGAATGGGCTTTGATTGGAACTTTGATTGGAACTCCACCAAGATATCTCTAGTTCTCATACTCTAGGTCAGTCAACCAGGGGCAATTTTGCCTCCAGAGAACCCTTGACAAGATATGGAGAAATCTTGGTTGTCATAACTAGGGAGGTACTACTGGCACTTAGAGGATTGAGTCCAGTGGTGTTGCCCCATATCCCACAATGCACAGGATGACCCCCACCACAATGAATTATCTACTTCAAATGTCAACAGTGGAGAGGATGAGAAACACTATTTTAGACCAGAACTTCTCCAACATTAACATGTGTTTGATTCACTTAAGGATCCTGTTCAATATCAGATTCTGATTTGGCAGAATGTAGGTGAGGCTCAGAGATCCTGTAATTGCAACTGTTTCCCAATTGCTACTGATGCTACCAGTCCTGGTCTATAAACCAGTCTTTGAATATTAAGGCTGTGGTTCAGTTTTGAGTCAGGGATAGTCATTTTTAGATCTTCTCTACCAAGAATCCACATTCTCACCTCAGGTCTGACCTTAGGTTGTCACCTGATGGACTCAGTAGGTGACCTTGTGCATGCTCAAGTTTATGTGTGTTTCTTGAGTATTTCCCTCCTGAACCATGCTGCCTCAGGGAAGAGATGATTCCAGAGGGATGAGATGCAAAAGGAAGGTATAGGGAAAATGTGTGGGGCTTCCATGCCTTCTCCAGGTATACCATTCCACCATTCTCCAAATAGGTTCACCAACCTGAGTGTTCTCTGCATCATTCTTTGGGTTTCATGGAAGCTTCCTTATATAGACATGATTGATTAAATAATTGGTGATGAGACTCCATCTCCAGCCCCTCTCCCATCCCAGGAAGTCAGAGAATGGGAAATGAAGTTCTGGTTCTCTAATCACATGGTTGGTCCTCTTGGCAAGCTGCCCCTCTCCATAGGTACTTTCCTAAAGTCACTTCATTAGCCTGCTGAAAGACATCTTTATGGCTCCCATCACTTAGGAAATTCAAAGTTTTAGAAGCTCTATGCTGGAAGTGGGAATGAAGACCAAATGTATATTTTTTAGCATAAATTACAATATCACAGTTATAACTGTAGTACTGTAAGAAGCCTTGATTGGAATTCTGTCATAATGCTTCTTGTCTCAAACTCTGGCACAGTGGTTCTCAATCAGACATGATATGCCTTTGGGGATATTTGGGTCATGTCTGAAAGGATGCAACTAAACATTTATAATCCCCAAGACAAATATTTATCCATACCCAAATATCATCACTGAGAAGGTGAGAAATATGATTCTAGGGACTCAGCATTTCTAACACGTTATCAGTGTTGACACATAGATCCAAGTCTGTGGGGCAGTTTGAGAGCAAGGCTTTGTTCCTGTGTTAGATGATGGGTACATAGTTTTAGGTCTTCTCCACAAGGACTCTTCTGTGTTTGTTATTTTGAAAGAAAAGGTTTTCACATAAGTCCATAGGGTTTGATATATTCTGTGTTCAATTCTTTTATATAAAGGCTCTTACGTGACATCAAAAAATTTATATTTGAAGAAGACTTTATAGTAGGCAGAATATGGGCTTCCAAAAGATGTCCACATCTTAATCCAAAGAGCGTTTGAAAATGTTTGTTTCTCTTGCAAGGAGAATTCAGCCAGAAGATGGAAAGAGGCTACTAATCACTGATTTCAGTATAAAAATATTAAACTGGATTATCCATATGGACTAGTGTAGTCACAATGGCACTCTAAATGTGGAAGAAGGAGGACAAAGAATTGGAATCAGAGTGACATTTTCAGACTTTGGGCTGTGGGCTTTGAAGGTGGAAGAAGGGCCACCAAACAAGAAAGGCAGATAGCCACTTAAAAGTGAAATAGGAAAGAGAGTGAATTCTCCTCTGGAGTATCCAGAAGGATCACAACTTGCAGATTTCTTAATTGTAGCCCAATGAGACCCATTTCAGGTTCCTGACTTTCTAGAAACTTGGGATAAATCTTTGTTTTAAGCCATTCATGTGGTTTATTATAGCAGGAATTAAATACAGACATTTGGTCAGAAAAATGTTGCTTGTAGGAATGGAGTTTGAGCCTTTCAACTCATTCAGTGAACTTCCCTTAGATGAAGGTATTTGGTATTGAAATCCCACCTTAAATGGAAGGAGAAAATCAGTTTCAACCTGGAGATATTCTTCCCCATTAGCTTGATGGTGATTTCCCACTGCAGAAATGGAAATGTGGTTTTGACTCTAGGCCTTTGAAGATTTGAGATAGAAAAACAATTTATTATTAAAATTAAGATCACCTATTTTATTTTAAATGTTTGTGTCAAAATTCCTCATTTTTTCTATATTATGTTGATTCAAATGTTTATTTGTTTCCTTTGTATCCCCTCCAACTTCCAGGTTTTCTTTCAACACAATAGATGGGATTTAAATCAGTCTCTCTGGAATTTGAGAAAGAAGACAGAGGATTATAGGGGAGGGGAGGGAAAAGAAAACAAGATGAAACCAGAGAGGGAGACAAACCATGAGAAACTCTTAATCTCAGGAACAAACTGAGGATTGCTGGAGGGGAGGAGGGTGGGAGGCATGGGGTAGCTGGGTGATGGACATTGGAGGGGGTATGTGCTATGGTGAGTGCTGTGAATTGTGTAAGACTGATGAATCACAGACCTGTACCCCTAAAAATAATACATTATATGTTAATAAAAGATAAATAAGTCTGTGTCTACATAAATGTGTATGAATATGTTTATTTGGTAGATATATACAAATGTGCACACACATATACATACCTATACTCCTAACCTTGAATGTTTTCTTGGGACTCAACTAAGTGCTTGTATGCATTTTATTTATTCCTCACAACATCTCTGAAGTTAGGGTAATGAACCCACATTGCCTTCAGAAATAAGGAAATTGAGGCTCAGGGTGATCACGTTTTAACAATAACATATCAAGGCAGTTAAAATGTATTGCACACCTTCTAAAATTTACACAAATGGACCCATGTGGTAATAATTTTTTAAGATGTCACCTTTTAAGGCAAATTTGTGAAAATTATTTAATACAGCCAGATCTCTTCATGAACTTTCAGCTTAAAACATTTTTTTAACAGAACAAACATACCAAAAAATTATGTTTTATAAAAAGTCACCTCAAGACAATGATGTGGGTGGAACTAGAGAGTATTATTCCAAGTCAAATAAGTCAGAGAAAGACAAATACTAGATGATTTCACTCGTATGTGGAATTTAAGAAACAAAACAGGTGAACATAGGGGGAGAAAAAAAAGGAGAGAATGGCAAACCAGGAAACAAACTATTAACTATAGAAAACAAACTGAGGGCTGCTGGAAGGGAGGTGGGGAGAAAAATGGGCTAAATGGTTGATGGGTATTAAGAGGGGACTTGATGTAATAAGCACCTGGTGTTGTATGTAAATAATGAATCACTATGTTCTACACCTCAAGCTAATGTTACATTGTATTTAACTAACTGGAATTTAAATAAACACTTGGGAAAGAAAAAGCCACCTCAATCCCAGAAAGGACTAACGAAGGATTTTGAACCCAGTTTCCTGTTTAAAGATGCTCTTCCCTTGTGTTCAGTTCCAAGAACTATTTATTTATTTATTTTATTTGATTTAAATTCACTTTAGTCAACATCTAGTACATCATTAGATATGGTGTAGTGTTCAATGATTTATTAGGTACTGCATCCAGTACCCAACTTCCTTTCCACAACCCTCAGTTTATTTCCCTGAGCCAAGAGTCTTACATGGTTTGTCTGTCTCTCCCTCTGATTTCTTCCCAGTTTTACCTCCCTTCCCCTGTGATTATTCACACTTTAAAAGACAAAGTGCGGCATCCTTTCTTGATTAAAACTCTTCAAAATAAGACATAGAGGCAACACACCTCAATATTATCAAAGACTTCTATGAGAAGCCTACAGTGAATATTATTCTCAATGGGGAGAAACTGAGAGCTTTTCCCTTACGGTCAGGAACATGACAGGGATGCCCACTCTCACCATTATTGTCCAACAAAGTACTAGAACTCCTAGCTTCAGCAATCAGACAACAAAAGGAAATAAAGGCACTCAAATTGGCAAAGAAGAAGTCAAACTCTCTCTCTCTCTTTACAGATGATATGATACTTGATGTGGAAAACCCAAAAGACACCACCCCTGAGTTATTAGAACTCATACAGCAATTCAGGAATGTGGCATGATACAAAATCAATGCACAGAAATCAGTTGGATTTCTACACACTAATAATGTACCTGAAGAAAGATAAATTAAGGAATCAATTTCATTTATAATGGAATTGTGAACTGTGAACTCAATGATCCAACTGGTCTATTCTGACACATTTCAGAATAACAAGGTGATGTATTTTGCAGCTATACTGCTGGTTGGCAGTCCCCTCCCTGAGGACTTTACTCTTATTCTAAGATATTTTACTTTACTCTTTACTCTTACTCTAAGGTAGTTTCTTCCATACTTAGAATCTCATCATCTCAGGGAAAGTATAAATCATTTTCCACCTGTGCATCTCACATCTCAGTTGTCTCCTTATTTTATTGTACCAGCCTAGGGGTGTATTTTAGCTCTGCTGCTACCTGAACTCCCACGCAGGTGCAAAAAGCTCAATTTTTAATTGAGCTCATGGAGATAATGTAATTGGAGGTCATGCTGATGCTGAACCCCTTCATCTACAGCCTGAGGAACAGAGACATGAAGAAAGTGCTGAAAAACATCAATGGCATTCCAGTGATGTAATGGCCCATCATCCTGTAGCCAAAGGAGTGCCAATGATTGCAGGGCTCACAGTCTCAAAGCCAGGGATGAGTATTCTTCTACCAGACTGAGGAAGTAAAATATGCTCCTTCTATTCATTTCCTAGCATTTCCATTTGTTTGAAATCAACTTCTCCATACATTTAAGTAACACACTCTATTAATCTTCTGCTCTGTCTGATAAACTTCAATAACAAAGTAATCAGGAATTCTTTCCCTACTTATCAGTAAAAATGCCTAGAATGGGAAGAAGCAGATTTTTATCATATCTCTCAGTTCTGGTTGCTTTTATAATTTTATCTCTTTGCTAGGACTGTGTAACTAGCCATTTGGAAAACACATGTCTTCATATAATGCCTTTATGGTTAAATGAGTTTGTCCAGTGGGGAGTTGTTCTGATCTATTCGGCACTACTTACCAGTCTCTATATTGTATTTCTAAAGGTCATCTATGATGTTGTGTAGAGCTGTAGTTCCCTTCTTTCTTCAACTAATACATGATATTTATTTCATTTATATAAGTTCGTTAATCTTACAGTTTATGAAAAAAATAATTTACCAAATGTAAATTGCCTTAATTGAATTTAGCTATTTCTATATCGATAAGTGACACTTTCTCTTCTTCCCAGTTATAAGACATTTCTCCCATCCCTGTTAGGTGTGACTCAGCTACATGTGCCCCTGATCTGACATAAATCACACACCATTAGAATTTAAATTCTAATTAAATTATTGGAGCATAATTACATACAGTAAGCTGCACATATGTTAAATGTACAAGTTTCTGCATTAAAGTCATCACACTTGAATTAATCATGCATACTGCATGCATCCATATGTAGGAACCAGAGAAGATTCAAAGGAAGTTGAAGCTTACCTGCATTTTTATGGTATTTTTAAAAATGTAATTTACCTAGACATTCATTTCTGTATTTCTTTTTTTATGTTCAGTTATCCAACATATAGTACATCATTAGCTTTTTTTTTTTTAAGATTTTATTTATTTATTTATTTGACAGAGAGAAATCACAAGTAGGCAGAGAGGCAGGCAGAGAGAGGAGGAAGCAGGCTCCCTGCCAAGCAGAGAGCCCGATGCGAGGCTCGATCCCAGGACCGTGAGATCATGACCTGAGCTGAAGGCAGAGGCTTAACCCACTGAGCCACCCAGGCGCCCCACATCATTAGCTTTTGATGTAGTGTTCATTATTTGTGTATAATACCCAGTGTTCATCACAACGTGTGACCTCCTTAATGTCCATCACCTGGTTACCCCATCCATTCACACTCCTCCCTTCTGTAACCCTCAGTTTGCTTCCCAGAATCCAGCGTCTGTCATGGTTTATCTCCCTCTCTGATTTCTTATTCAGTTTTCCCTCCCTTCTGTGGTCTGTTTCCTTATTTCTGAAGGTAATGTGGAGCTTGAAATGAATTTTGTGAGGAATAAATACAATGTTGGATACACTTTGTCAAGTCCAGGGAAAATATCTGAGAGTAAGGAGTATGTGTATGTAAATGAATGTGTATGCCTGGGAACATCTTTCTTTCAAATAAACATGCTCACACACATACACACTTGTTCATAATCTCTTCTATTATATTGAAAGAAACCTTGAAATTTGCAGAATATTGAAACAAAAAGGAATGTTGGCATGAACATGAAATGGAAAGAATGTAGACATTTTGACAAATATTAAAGGTAGAGTGAGTGACGACTTAATGTAAAAGAAATTTTTAGGGTGAGGCAGCTAGACAGTGCAGTGATTCAAGTGCAAGACTAGGTTTCTGCTCAGGTCAAGATCTCAGGATCTTGGGATCTAGCCTCACATCAGTTTCCAAGTTCAGTGAAGAGTCTGTGCACACTTTCTCTTCCTCTATCTCTCATCCTCCATCTACCCCCTCAAGTAAATGAATAAATCTTAAAAAAATTAAGAGTAACTTAATTTAATTTCATTTTAAAAATTATGTTCAGTTAGCCACTGTATATAGTACACCATTAGTTTTTGATGTACTATTTAATGATTTATTAGTTTCATATAGCTTAAATTTTTTTCCCCATGTCTTATTCTTTTTTAAATTTTTTTTATTTAAGCTTTATTTAAACATATAATGTAACCCCACCACCCTCTCCCAACCCCTCTTCCCCCCACCCCCCTCAGTTTGTTTTATGACATTAAGAGTCTCTTTTGGTTTTTCTCCCTCCCGATCCCATCTTCTTTCATTTTTACTTTTCCTACCACCTTAACTCCCACCCCCGTTGCATCTCCACTTCCTCATATCAGGGAGATCATGTGGTAGTTGTCTTTCTCCAGTTGACTTATTTCGCTAAGCATAATACGCTCTAGTTCCATCCATGTCATCGCAAATGGTAAGATTTCATTTCTTTTGATGGCTGCATAGTATTCCATAGTATATATATACCACCTCTTCTTTATCCATTCATCTGTTGATGGACATCTAGGTTCTTTCCATAACTTGGCTATTGTGGACATTGCTGCTATAAACATTCGGGTACACGTGCCCCTTTGGATCACTACGTTTGTATCTTTAGGATAGATACCCAGTAGTGCAATTGCTGGGTCATAAGGTAGCTCTATTTTCAATTTTTTGAGGAACCTCCATGCTGTTTTCCAGAGTGGTTGCACCAGCTTGCATTCCCACCAACAGTGTAGGAGGGTTCCCCTTTCTCCACATCCTCGCCAGCATCTGTCATTTCCTGACTTGTTCATTTTAGCCATTCTGACTGGTGTGAGGTGGTATCTCACTGTGGTTTTGATTTGTATTTCCCTGATGCCCAGTGATGTGGAGCACTTTTTCATGTGTCTGTTGGCCATCTGGATGTCTTCTTTGCAGAAATGTCTGTTCACGTCCTCTGCCCATTTCTTGATTGGATTATTTGTTCTTTGGGTGTTGAGTTTGCTAAGCTCTTTGTAGATTTTAGATACTAGCCCTTTATCTGATATGTCATTTGCAAATATCTTTTCCCACTCTGTCAGTTGTCTTTTGGTTTTGTTGACTGTTTCTTTGCTGTGCAAAACCTTTTGATCTTGATGAAGTCCCGATAGTTCATTTTTTCCCTTGCTTCCCTTGCCTTTGGCGTTGTTCCTAGGAAGAAGTTGCTGTGGCTGAGGTCGAAGAGGTTGCTTCCTGTGTTCTCCTCAAGGATTTTGATGGATTCCTTTCTCACGTTGAGGTCCTTCATCCCTTTTGAGTCTATTTTCGTGTGTGGTGTAAGGAAATGGTCCAGTTTCATTTTTCTGCATGTGGCTGTCCAATTTTCCCAACACCATTTGTTGAAGAGGCTGTTTTTTTTCCATTGGATGTTCTTTCCTGCTTTGTTGAAGATTAGTTGACCATAGAGTTGAGGGTCTATTTCTGGACTCTCTATTCTGTTCCATTGCTCTATGTGTCTGTTTTGGTGCCAGTACCATACTGTCTTGCTGATGACAGCTTTGTAGCAGAGCTTGAAGTCTGGAATTCTGATGCCATCAACTTTGGCTTTCTTTTTCAATATTCCTTTGGCTATTCGAGGTCTTTTCTGGTTCCATATAAATTTTAGGATTATTTGTTCCATTTCTTTGAAAAAATTGGATGGGATCTTGATAGGCATTGCGTTAAATGTGTAGATAGCTTTAGGTAGCATAGACATTTTCACAATATTTATTCTTCCAATCCATGAGCATGGAACATTTTTCCATTTCTTTGTGTCTTCCTCAATTTCTTTCATGAGTACTTTATAGTTCTCTGAGTATAGATTCTTTGCCTCTTTGGTTAGGTTTATTCCTAGGTATCTTATGGTTTTGGGTGTAATTGTAAATGGGATTGACTCCTTAATTTCTCTTTCTTCTGTCTTGTTGTTGGTGTAAAGAAATGCAACTGATTTCTGTGCATTGATTTTATATCCTGACACTTCACTGAATTCCTGTACAAGCTCTAGCAGTTTTGGAGTGGAGCCTTTTGGGTTTTCCACATATAGTATCATATCATCTGCAAAGAGCGATAGTTTGACTTCATATAGCTTAAATTTTAATCGTGAATTACTTTTACCTTAATGCCTCAAAGCCCTCAAAATCAGGACCATATTTATATCTATGCATTGGGAAATTCTCTGTACCATTGAATGGGGCCAAATCTCTTCAAAATTAACTTCAATTTCTCTACTTAATGTGTGATGTCAACACAAAATGCCTGGGCCCAAGGGCAGGTAACTGAATGATTTGGGAGACTTAAACTCAGTTCCTGTGAAGAATATCTTATTGGATAAATATGCAATAGATTACTTTTACAGTTATAACAAATATCCATATAAGTGTCTCAAAACCAGTAATTCTCTGAAAGTTCTAGGGATCAGAAGCATGAAAGGCATATGATGGGCTAAAATAATGATGTCTGTGGGCCATGATCCTTCTGGATGCTCTGGGGAGAAAATCTCCTTTCCCACTCCAGTGTCTAGTGGCTCCTGCATTGCTTGGCATATGGCCTTTCTTCCATCTGCAAAACCAGCACAGTAGTTTCATGTGTCTCTCTGACTCCATTCTTCTTCCTCACTCTTCCACATTTAGAGGCCCATCTTAATTGTACTAGTTCAACATGGATAATCCAGGCTTATTTTCTTGTTGTACAAAAATGACTAGTAGCTTTATTCTATCTGCTATCTTAATTACCCTGCTATGTAAGCTAACATTTTCAAATGTTCTTCTGGATGATATCTTTTGGGGGCCCTTCTTATGCCTACTATAAAATTTTCTCAGTGTATATTACTTGGTATGTCCCAAGAGCCTTTTTACTTAAAAAATTGAGCACAGCTAATTTTTCACCACCCAAAGAGTGAGTGAAAAACTATTCTTTCAAAAAATATGTGCAAGGAAGATTCCCAGTGGAGAAGCCCTGAAACTACCTACATGTGACTCTAACACAGTCCCACAGCCTTGCTGTCAAATTGTGCTCCACAGACCAGGACCTGTAGCATCAACACCACGTTGGAGCTTATTAGAAATGCAAGGTCTTGGGTGCCTGGGTCGCTCAGTTGGTTAGGCATCTGCCTTCAGTTCAGGTCATGATCCTGGAGTCCCAGAATCAATTCCCACATTGGGCTCCCAGCTTGCCAGGGAGTCTGCTTCTCCCTCTGACTCTCTTCTCATCTCACACTCTTTCTCTCATTCTCTCTCTCTCTCAAATAAATAAAATCTTTAAAATAAAAAAAATTTAAGAAAAGAATTGTTGTCTCTAGGGAGCCTGCATGGGTGTTGGGGAGGCTCAGTCAGTTAAGAGTCCACTCTTGGATTTGGCTCAGGTCATGATCTCAGGGTCCTGAGATTGAGCCCCATGCCAGGCTCCATGTTTAGCTCAGAGTCTGCTTAATATTCTCTTTCTTCCTTTGCCCCTCTCCCAGCTCTCAATAGATAAATAAATAAAATCTTGTTAAAAATGCAGTCTCCAGGCCCACTGCAGACCTGATGAGTCAGAATTTGCATTTTAACTACAAACTTCAGTGATTTGTGTGTAGAATAAAGGTGAGACCTGGTCTAGAATCCTATTTCTCACCTTCTCACTGTCAGCTGTGGGGCTGGATAATTACTTTTGCTGGGTGCTGGCATGTGGGTTACAGGTGTTTGGCAGCAGCCTTTCAGACATGCCCGAATATCCCCAGTTGAGAACCACCATACCATTGGATGTTCTTTCCCATTTTAGTGAAGATTAGTTGATCTTAGAGTTGAGGGTCATTTCTGGGGTCTCTATTGTGTCCCATTCATCTATGTGCCTGTTTTTGTGACAATACCATGCTGTCTTGATGATCATATTTTTAATATGGTTTGAAGTCAGGCATTGTGATGCCACCACTTTTGATTTTTTTTCAACAATCCTGTGGTAATTCAGGGTCTTTTCTTGGTCTGTACACATTTTAGGATTGTTCCTTCCAGCTCTGTGAAAATGTTGATGGTATTTTGATAGGAATTGCATTGAAAGTGTAGATTTCTCTGGGCAGCATAGATATTTTAATAATGTTTATTCTTCCAATCCATGAGCATGGAATGTTTTTCCATCTCTTTGTGTCTCCCTTGATTTCTTTCATAAGCATTCCATAGTTTCTAGAGTGATCAGGATGACATTGAAAGTATAGCTTGCTCTGGGCAGCATAGACATTTTAACAATGTTTATTCTTCCAATCCATGAACACGAACTGTTTTTCCATCTTTTTGTGTCTTTGATTTCTTTCATGAGTTTTCTGTAGTTCCTTGAGTATAGATACTTTACCACTTTGGTTAGGTTCTTTGCAAGGTATCTTATGGTTTTTGGTGCTACTGTAAATGGAATCAATTCTCCAATTTACCTTTCTACAGTTTCATTGTTAGTCTAAAAGAAAGCAACTGATTTCTGTCTAAAAGAAAGCAACTGATTTCTGTGCATTTTTTTGTATCCTGCCATACTACTGAATTGCTGTGTGAGTTCTAGTAATGTGGGGGTGGAGTCTTTTGGGGTTTCCACCTAAAATATCATGTCATTTTTCAAAGTGTTAGAACAAACAATCCCAAAAGTTATATGGAACCAGAAAAGACCCTGAATTGCAAAGGAAATGTTGAAAAAGAAAAACAAAGGTGGGGCATCACATTGCCTGATTTCTAGCTTTATTACAAAGCTGTGATCACCAAAAGAACATGTTACTGGCAAAAAAACAGACACAAAGACAAATGGAACAGAGTAGAGAGTCCAGATATGGACCCTCAACTCTATGGTCAAATAATCTTCGACAAAGCAGGAAAAAAAACAGTGGAAAAGACAGTCTCTTCAATAAATTGTGCTGGGAAAATTGAACAGCTATGTACAGAAGAATGAAACTCAACCATTCTCTTACACCATACACAAAAATAAACTCAAAATGGATGAAAGACCTCAATGTGAGACAGGAATCCACCCAAATCCTAGAGAAGAACATAGACAGTAACCTCTTTGACACTGGCCACAGCAACTTTTTTCAAGACATGTCTCCAATGGCAAGGGAAACAAAAGTGAAAATGAACTTTTGGGACTTCATCAGGTTAAAAAGCTTCTGAATAGCAAAGGAAACAGTCAACAAAACTAAGAAGCTACCCATGGAATGGGAGAAATTATTCACAAATGATACTACAGATGAAGGGCCGATATCCAAGATCTATAAAGAACTTCTTAAACTCACCATGCAAAAAACAGATGATCAAGTGAAAAAAATGGGCAGAAGATATGAACAGACACTTCTCCAATGAAGAGATACAAATGGCTAGCAGACACATGAAAAAAATGTTCATCATCATTAGCCATCAGGGAAATTAAAATCAAAATCTCATTGAGATACCACCTTACACCAGTTAGAATGGCAAAGATTAACAAATCACGAAACAATAAATGTTGGAGAGCATGTGGAGAAAGGGGAACCCTCTTACACTGTTGGTGGGAATGCAAGTTGGTGCAGCCACTTTGGAGAACAGTGTGGAGATTCCTCAAAAAATAAAAAATAGAGCTACTCTATGACCTGGGAATTGTACTAATGGGCATTTACCCCAAAGATACAGATGTAGTGAAAGGAAGGGCCATCTGTACCCCAATTTTCATAGCAGTAATGTCCACAAAGCCAAACTGTGGAAAGAGCTGAGATACCTTTCAACTGACAAATGGATAAAGAAGATGTGGTCCAGGCTCAGCCGTGCCGCTGCCTCCTCCACCTCCTCCTCCTTACCAGTGCTAAGCTTGGGACTGGACAGAGCGGAGTTGTGTGTGTTGCAGAAGGGGGGGGTGCTGAGCCAGGGGAGGGGAGGTTTGTTCCATGGACCTGCAGCCAGAACGGGATCAGGAATTACCTTCTGATCTATCTGGTGAAATGTTGCCATAAATTAAGAAAGAAAACATACCCTTTGAGATGGAAGAGAAGAGCATCAATTCTAGAAACAGAAAATCAATCACTATCTGAAAGGTAGGATCTGTGGAGAAGTGACTCCAAAGTGATGGGAAGATAGATCACAGGGGGAGGGGCTGGCTCCTAGCAAGTGGCAGAGCAATGAAGCACAAAATCAGAACTTTTAAAAGTCTGCTTCACTGAGGAACATCACTCCAGAGGCTAAGCGGGGCTGTAGCCCTCATGGGGACAGTGTGGTCTCACATCCTGCAGGGTCACAGAAGGATTGGGGATGTCTGAGTATCACAGAGCTCACATGTATTAGAATGAGGAAGCTCGCTACAGGTCGGAGCTGAGGAGTGAGCTCTCAACTTGGGGGTACCTTAAATGGTGATTCATGAAACAGTCAGTTCACTGTTCTTTGAGCAGGGACCCCACAAGTGGCAGATCTGGGGAGACCCTCCTGGAACAGCAGCAGGCATATGCTGGGTTTGAGACTCCAGGTGGGGCTGTGTGCCAGAGAAAGAGATGCTCGGTCTCAGGCTAGGTGAGTTTGGAGCACAGCCTGAGACCAGGGAGATGGGAGAGATTGAGCGCTTTTCTCCATGAGCACACTGAGGAGTGGGGCCCTGAGCTCTCAGCTCCTCCGGGCTGGAGATTAGGAGGCTTTCATTTTCAATCCTGTCCTCCAGGACTCTATGGAAAGTGTTCAGGGAACAAAAGCTCCCAAGAACTAGCAAACCCGAGCAGATTACTTAGCCCAGCCCCTGGCAAGGGAAGTGCAATTCTGCCTCAGGCAAAGACCCTTGAGAATCACTACAATAGGTCACTCCCCCAGATGATCAGCAAGAAATCCAGCCAAACCAAGCTCACTTATCAAGGAGAAGAGTGGAATTCCAGAGGAGGAGAAAGCAAAGCATGGAATTCAAAGCTTTCTCCCCATGATTCTTTAATCTTGCAAAGTTAATTAATTTTTTAAATTTTATTTTATTCTTTTTTAAAAAAGATTTTATTTATTTGTTAGAGAGAGAGAGTGAGCACAGGCAGACAGAGTGGGAGGCAGAGGCAGAGGGAGAAGCAGGCTCCCTGCCAAGCAAGGAGCCCGATGTGGGACTCAAACCCAGGATGCTGGGATCATGACCTGAGCCGAAGGCAGCTGCTTAACCAACTGAGCCACCCAGGCGTCCCAATTTTATTTTATTCTTATGCTAAAATTTGTCTTTAACTTTTACTCTTTCCTCTTTTAATGTTTTTTAACTAGTTTATCTTAACAATACCTTTCATTAAAAAATCTTTTTGAACGTTCATTATTATAGTCATATTTTATCCTTCATTGTATCTAACTTTATGTTTTTGTATACACATAGGGCTTTTTATTCTAAAAAATTTGGGATACAGCTTCTTCGAATAGAACAAAATATACCCTAAATCTAGCAAAAGGCTTTGTTCTAGTCTCCAGCCTGAGCAAATTCTCTCCATTTTCTTTTTCTTTATTCTCCCAACCAACCTATCTTATTAACTCCTTTTTTAGAAATTAAAAAAAAAAATTCATCTTTATAGTCATATTCCATCCCTTCATGGTGTTTACCACTATTTTGTGTGTGTGTACACACACACACACACACACACACATATATATATGTATATACATATATATATACATATATATATTTTTTCATTCTTTAAAATTTTGGGAAGTAATTTCTTCTAAGACACCAAAATACTCCCAAAATTAAGTGAGTGACTCTGTTCTTTTCACCAGTCTAATATATATATTTCCTTTTTTATATTTTTCTTTATTTTTTTCCTTAAAAATATTTTTTTTTCTGAACTTCTTTCTGCCCCCTATATTCCCCCCACAATTTGGGGTCTCTTCTGATTTGGTTAAAGCACATTTTCCTGGGGTCTTCATCACCCTTTTAGTATTTTATTCTCTCTTTCATATATTTTTATCTGGATAAAATGACAAGGCGGAAAAACTCACCACAAAAAAAAAAAAAAAAAAAAAAAGAACAAGAGGCAGTACCGAAGGCTAGGGACCTAATCAATACAAATATTGGTAATATGTCAGATCTAGAGTTCAGAATGATGATTCTCAAGGTACTAGCTGGGCTCGAAAAAGGTATGGAAGATATTAGAGAAATCCTGCCTGGAGAAATAAAAGCCCTTTCTGGAGAAATAAAAGAACTAAAATCTAACCAAGCTGAAATCAAAAAGGCTATTAATGAGGTGCAATCAAAAGTGGAGGTTCTTATTGCTAGGATAAATGAGGCAGAAGAGAGAATTAGTGATACAGAAGACCAAATGACAGAGAATAAAGAAGCTGAGCAAAAGAGAGGGAAACAACTACTGGACCATTAAGGGAGAATTTGAGAGATAAGTGACACCATAAGATGAAACAACAATAGAATAATTGGGACTCCAGAAGAAGAAGAAAGAGAGAGGGGAGCAGAAGGTATATTGGAGGGAATTATTTGTTGAGAGCCCTGTGCCTGGAAAGAGTTAAGCTGATCGAGCAACGGTTCTCAGTGCTCTTTCAACCAGGGCTGCCAGGTGTCCTCTTAAGACAAATGGACACTGTGGCTCCTCTTGTTTTGACTGGTAGAGGAACAAGATTTATGGTTTGGTCGCTTTCCCACAGCAGCTGTGTGCACTGTTACAGAATTGCAAGGACAACATTAGCCCAAAGATATCTTGTCTAAGTTCTGTTCTGAAACTGTACTGAAAAGTCTGTAAACAAGAATTTTGAGGCTTGGCAGTACCCGCTTGTAGCTGAAGTAGAGAGGCATAAATAGTTTTTGCGATAAACGCGCTGTGGCACTTTGTGGATAATCATCCTGGTGTCCCTCTTGTTCTTGTTCATTCCCTTTCCCCTCTACCCTGTCGTTGGTTGTTGCACTGGTCACAACAATTATTGTAGAGAATTTTCCTACTATGGCAAAGGGAACAAGCATCAAAATCCAGGAGGCTCAGAGAATCCCCCCTCAAAATCAATAAGAATAGGTCCACACCCCATCATCTAATAGTAAACTTACAAGTCTTAGTGACCAAGAGAAAATCCTGAAAGTATCCTGGGACAAGAAGTCTGTAACATACAATGGTAAAAATATTAGACTGGCAGCAGAATATCCACAGAGACCTGGCAGGCCAGAAAGAACTGGCATGATATATTCAGAGCACTAAATGAGAAAAACATGCAGCCAAGAATACTATATCCAGCTAGGATATCATTGAAAATAGAAGGAGAAATAAAAAGCTTCCAGGACAAACAAAAACTGAAAGAATTTGTAAACACCAAACCAGCTCTACAGGAAATATTGAAAGGGGTCCTCTAAGCAAAGAGAGACCCTAAAAGTAGTAGATTAGAAAGGAACAGAGAAAATCTACAGTAACAGTCACCTTACAAGCAATACAATGGCACTAAATTCATATCTCTCAATAGTTACCCTGAACGTAAATGGGCTAAATGCCCCAATCAAAAGACACAGGGTTTCAGAATGGATTTTAAAAAAGCCATCAATATGCTGCCTATAAGAAACTCATTTTAGACCCAAAGACACATCCAGATTGAAAGTGAATGGGTGGAAAACAATTTACCATGTGAATGACATCAGAAAAAAGCTGGGTTGGCAATCCTTATATCAGATCAATCAGATTTTAAGCCAAAGACTATAGTAAGAGATGAGGAAGGACACTATATCATGCTCAAAGGGTCTGTCCAACAAGAAGATCTAAATTTTAAATATCTATGCCTCTAACATGGGAGCAGCCAACTATATAAACCAATTAATAACAAAATCAAAGACACACATCACAATAATACAATAATAGTAGGGGACATTAACACTCACCTCACTGAAATGGACTGATTATCCAAGCAAAAGATCAACAAGAAAATACATGCCTTAAAGGACACACTGGACCAGATGAACATCACAGATCTATTCAGAACATTCCACCCCAAAGCAACAGAATACACATTCTTCTCTAGTGCATATGGAACATTCTCCAGGATAGATCACATTCTGGGTCATAAATCAGGTCTCAACTGGTATCAAAAGATTGGGATCATTCCCTGCATACTTTCAGACCACAATGCTCTGAAGCTAGAACTCAATAACAAGAGGAAATTTGGAAAGAACCCAAATACATGGAGGCTAAAGAGCATCCTTCTAAAGAATGAATAGGTCAACCAGGAAATTAAAGAAGAACTGAAAAAATTCATGTAAACAAATGAAAATGAAAGCACAATGGTTCAAAATCTGTGGACACAGCAAAAGCAGTCTTGAGAGGAAAATATATAGACAAACATTCCATCAAAGAAGAGAATTATAGACCAATATTCTTGATGAACTTAGATGCGAAAATTCTCACCAAAATACTAGCCAATAGGATCCAACAGTACATTAAAAGGATTGTTCACCACGACCAAGTGGGATTTATTCCAGGGCTGCAGATTTGGTTCAACATCTGTAAATCAATCAATCAATGTGATACAATACATCAATAAAAGAAAGAAGAAGAACCATATGATACTCTCAATAGATGCTGAAAAAGCATTTGACAAAGTATAGAATCCTTTCTTGATCAAAACTCTTCAAAGTGTAGGGCTAGATGGTGCAACTTCAATATCATCAAAGCCATCTATGAAAACCCACTGTGAATATCATTCTCAATGGAGAAAAACAGCTTTTCCACTAAGGTCAGGAACATGGCAGAGATGTCCATTATCACCATTGCTATTCAACATAGTACTAGAAGTCCTAGCCTCAGCAATCAGACAACAAAAAGAAATTAAAGGCATCCAAATCAGCAAAGAAGTCAAACTATCAATCCTTGCAGATGACAGCTGCAAGATACTTTATGTGGAAAACCCATAAGACTCCACTCCAAATCTGCTAGAACTTATACAGGAATTCAGTAAAGTGTCAGGATATAAAATCAATGCATTTCTTTACAACAACAACAGGACAGAAGAAAGAGAAATTAAGGAGTCAAATCACATTTACAGTTGCACCCAAATCCACAAGATACCTAGGATTAAACCTAACCAATGAGGTAAAGGATCTATACTCAGAAAACTATAAAGTTCTCATTAAAGAAATTGAGGAAGACACAAAGAATTGGAAAAACGTTCCATGCTCATGGATTGGAAGAAAAAACTACTGTGAAAATGTCTATGCTACCTAAAGCAATCTACATGTTTGATGCAATCCCTATCAAAGTCCCACCCATTTTTTTTCAAAGAATGGAACAAATAATCCTAAAATTTATATGGAACCAGAAAAGACCTCGAATAGCCAGAGGAATATTGAAAAAGAGAGCCAAAGCTAGTGGCATCACAATTCCAGAATTCAAGATTTATTACAAAGCTGTCATCATCAAGACAGTATGGTACTGGCACAAAAACTGACACATAGATCAATGGAACAGAATAGAGAACTCAGGGCCCCAATCCTCAGTGAGCCCTCAGAGAAAAGTACTCAATCATTACTGTCTCTCTGGCCTCTGGCTGCCCTCCAAGCTCACCCAGCCTATGACCAAGCATCTCTGTCTCTGGCACACATCCCTGCTGGGAGTCTCCAATCCCAGCAGATTCCTGGGCTCTTCTGGGGTGGGGGGGTTTCCATGGGTCTTGTTGGGTTCCTGGTCAAAGAGCAGTGGTTTGAGTGTGCTATGGATCACAGTTTAGGGTACCCCTGAGTTGAGAGCTCACTCCTCAGCTCCGTCTTTGTAGCCTGCTTCCCCGCTCTAATACCTGTATGCTCTGTGACACTCAGACACCCCTGATCCTTCTGTGACCTCACAGGACCCGAGACCATGATGTCCCTGCCAGGGCTTCACCTTGGCTAGCCTCTGGAGGGATGTCCCTAAGTGGAGGAGACTTTTAAAATTCTGATTTTGTGCTCCATTGCTCTGCTGCTTGCCAGGAGCCAGCCCCTCCCCCTGCAGTCTATCTTCCCATTGCTTTGGATTCACTTCTCTGCAGGTCGTACCTTTCAGATAGTGGGCGATTTTCTGTTCCTAGAATTGCTGCTTTTCTTCTCTTCAATCTCCTGTTGATTTGTAGGTGTTTGCAATGATTTGATAAACTATCTAGCTGATCTGCTACCTGATGTCATCTCAACCTGCTACTTCTCTGCCATCTTTTTTTTTAAAGATTTTATTTATTTATTTGAGAGAGAGAGAGATCACAAGTAGGCAGAGAGGCAGGCAGAGAGAGAGGGAAGCAGGTTCCCTGCTGAGCAGAGAGCCCAATGTGGGGCTTGATCTCAGGACCCTGAGATCATGACCTGAGCTGAAGACAGAGGCTTTAACCCATTGAGCCACCTGGGCACCCCACTTCTCCGCCATCTTGATTGTTTCCCTCGAGAACCCGATTTTTAACAACAATCTCCAAATATTTTTGTAGAATTGTAATAAAGCAATATATTGAGAAAGAATGGAAAAAGCTTTCAAATTGTGAGTAGCATAGCCACATCATGAGATATTATGCAGACTCTGAAATAAAGAATCAGCATTACCCTAGCTGACTGGAGGCAAGTTCATGAGTTATTATTGAGTCAAAAGGAAGAATGGAAACAGGTAGAAAAAAAGCCCTAAAACTTAAGACAATTTATGATGAGAATAGGATACTACTTATTCATTTGTACAGTGTATGCATGTGTATGTGTGCATAATCTAGGAAGAGTTTTTAGATGTTATTATTTTTTATTTATTTATGTATTATTATGTATGTTAGTCACCATACAGTATGTCATTCATTTTTGATGCATTGTTCTAAGATTCATTGTTTACATATAACACCCAGTGTTCCATGCAATATGCACCCTCCTTAGTACCCATCATTGGGCCAACCCATTCCCCAACCCCTCCCCACTAAAACCCTCAGTTTGTTTCTCAGAGTCCACAGTCTTTCATGGTTTGACTCTCCCTCTGATTCCCCCCCTTCATTCTTACCTTCCTTCTACTAATGTCCACCATGCTTTTCCTTACATTCCTCAAGTAAGTGAAACCATATGATAATTGACTTTCTCTACTTGACTTATTTCACTCAGGAAGAGAAGTTTTTAAAGACACTAAGAACTTAAGGAATATAGATTGTCAGGAGGGATGAAATTAGTCAAGCATACTGTTTTCAAAACAACTGTGTAAAACAAAATTCAATGAGAATCTAAAACCAGTGTATGTAAAGACATAAATTAATAATTCAGTGCTGTCAATATGGGTCACTAATTCCAGATTCAACATCCAAAGACTTGGAATAAAAGAATATGAGTGAATGATCTTTACAACTGGGAGAAAGCACTAAGTGATCATTTTTTCTTACTTAAAGATACATGGATTGAAATATGCCTATGAAGGTAAAGGCAATCTTCAGTCAAATGTAAAGAAGAGATGATGGTCAAAGATGATGCAACTTTTAGAAATGGATCTCATCATAAAGAGACAAAAGGATGCATGGGGAATGACAGAGATGCAAAAGCAAATGGGAAATACATATAGAGGTGATTTATTAGTACTCAATGTATAAAATATCATTTATTTCATTTTTGTTTATTGCAAGGACTGCCAAGTAAAAAATATTAGTGACAGCTGAATATTTCAGGATGGATAATACAAAAAAAAGCAATATAGAGAATACCATGTACTGAGTGATTGATCTGAGCCCATACTACTAATAACACAATTCCACACATATATGTCAATACACACACACTAGAACACAATGCAAAATACAGAGTTGGTAAAACAAATAGGAACCTCTCTTCTGATTCCTTGTTTGAAGGAATGCAATCAAAATCAGGAATAAACCACCCTGACTCCACTGTACAAATGCAATGACATGGCAGAGACAATGTACAGTATAGAAAAAATAGATAACTAATCCACAAATATATTTATCTCCCCTAGTTATGAAATCATTTCAAAGCAAAGCTCCTTCATATAGTTTTCATTGTTAGATAATTGTTTTCACATGAGTACCCAGAGGAACAGGGGATGCTATGAAAATGTATGTCTCATGAATTACTGTTGCAGGGTCCTACTGCAAGAAATAAATTAGGTTTTTCTCATCAGTATGGAAACAGAGTCCAATATGTCCCATTTTAAAGACACAAAAAAATGTCCTGAATTCACCAGACATCCCTTCATACCTAATATTCTTATTCTGTTTAATTGCAAAACCCAGTGGTTGTGTCCTATTTTTACTGGAAGTACTTTATGCCTCCCATCCCTTCACTTCATTGTCAGCAATCACCCATGTGCTGCTGAGCTCACTTTTCACTTCTTTCTTTAACATCATCAATGAATTCATTCATCAATTCATCAGGCAAGCAATTGAGCAGAGATCCTCAGGTTCTGGGCTAGGCTGGAGGCTGTTAGGTGATCTCAGGTAAATGCAGCAGACTTGGATTTTGTCTGACCCTTGCCTGCAGGACCCGCTGGGCTCTGGGACTCACCTGAATGGCAGCTCTGAAGGAGGGGTTTCTATGTGGCAGTCTTTAAATCCTCCTGTGTCGGGATGATGGTGACTAAACTCTGTCCCCTCACAAGATGGCAGGAAGGAGGCTGGCATCATTCTTCCAGCCAAGCTTAGGACTCCAGAAATAACAATCTTGTCCCATCCAGCCCAAGGGGGCACAGGCAGAGGGACTGCCACACAGGAGATAGTTAGAGCTTCCTCTGTCTGTTCATGAGGCATGTTTCCTTCCTGCTCCTCCAATCTCTAAGCACATGAGTTTCCTATGGGACACTGGTGTGGACATGAAGGAAAATTTTCCTGGAGATTGTGTGTTCCCCACAGACTAGGTTATAATCAAGTGAATCTAGAGTTAACTACCCCTTGTTCAGGAGCTCTGCTGCTCCCAGAGTTTGGACCTTCCAGCACCTTATACCAACCCTGACTTCAACTTTTCCACAAAGTCTAGGACTGAGCAATGTGTCTGGATTAGATACCTTGGATCTCCAAAATGTTGACTTGTGGTGGACACACACCCCTGTTATCTATAGAATATCACTGTTTTCCTTTTCAATGAGGAGAACTAAGCTTTTTGTGATATAAACCTTGAGCAAGGGATGCCTGGGTGGATCAGTCTGTTGGGTGTCTCTCTCCAGCTCAGGTCATGATCCCAGGATACTGGGATTGAGTCCCACATCAGGCTCCTTACTCAGTGGGGAGCATGCTTCTCCTTCTGCCTGTCACTCCCCCTGCTTGTGCATTCTCTCTCTCTCTCTCTCTTTCTCTTTCTCTCACAAATAAATAAATAAAGAAAATCTTTAAAGAAAAAAACAACCAACCAAACAAAATACCTTGAGCAAGACATACCTCAGCTTCCTGACACATTTGCTAAATGATTAGGAATATCATACTTGTAAATTAGAGCTGTCATTTCGTCTCTTACTGTGAAACATTTGTTAATTATAAGAAGTATATTTAGAATTTTTTTGCACTATTTTAATGATTTTGGAGTAAACAAGTAAATGGAGTCTTCCCTGTAGCTTCCAGAATGAACCAAGTCTTGCAAACATTTTTTTAACCCAATGAGAACCATTTCAGAGTTTTGACCCCTTGGATTGTCAGAGCATAAATGTGTTTTAAACACTAATGTAGTCATTTTACATTAGCATTAGGAACTGAATACAAACACTTATCCAATAAAATTTTGCTCAGGAAGCTAAGCTTAAGCAACCTTAGGAACTTGTTCTTTCCTATGGCAATTGGCCACGTAGAGTCTCCTTCACAAAGAATGTTTTCAGAGCTCTCTTTACATCTTTGTTCCTCAGGCTGTAGATGAAGGGGTTCAGCATGGGTGTGACCACAGTGTACATCACCGAGGCTACTGCACTTGCATGGGAGCTCTGGGTAGCAGCAGAGCTAAGGTACACTCCTAGGCTTGTACAATAAAATAAGGAGACAACAGAAAGGTGAGATGCACAGGTGGAAAATGCTTTATACTTGCCCTGAGCTGATGATATTCCACATACGGAGGTAACAATCTTAGAATAAGAGTAAAGGATCCCAGCAAAAGGACCACCACCCAGTAGGACAGCTGCAAAATACATCACCAAATTATTAAGAAAGGTATCAGAACAGGCAAGTTGGATCATCTGATTGAGTTCACAGAAATAGTGGGGGATTTTTACCTCTGTACAGAAGGATAGCCGCAACACCATTAAGGTTTGTAACAGGGAATGCAGGATACACATGATCCAGGACATAAGAACCAGCAGTCCACAGAGTTGAGGGTTCATGATGACCATGTAGTGTAGGGGGTGACAGATGGCCACATAGCGATCATAGGCCATCACAGCCAGAAGAAAGATATCTGATACAGCAAAGAGTATGAAAAAATAAATCTGTGTGACACAGCCTGCATAGGTTATGACTTTACTTTCTGTATGTATATTTATTAGCATCTTAGGGACAGTGGTGGAAGTGGAAGAGATGTCTACAAAGGACAAGTTGGCCAGGAAGAAGTACATGGGGGTGTGGAGGTGGGAGTCAGAGTGGACGGCCAGGATGATGAGCAGGTTTCCACACAGAGTGATCAGGTACATGGAGAGGAAAAACCCAAATATGAGGGGCTGCAGTTCTGTTTCCTCTGAAAATCCCAGAAGAAGAAACTCTGAAATTTGTGTATCATTGCTGGGTTTCATGTGGTGGAGGTGACTTCAAGAACAGAGGCAAAATAGCATGATTAATTTTCACACAGTTGTATTACTCACAGAATTAAAATGCTACCTTTTTATTTTATGGTCTAAATGTTCATTTTAATATTTTGCACATACATATGACCCAATTCAGTGGATCCCCTGCACCACTGTAGTTATGGGATTTTTGTTTCAATCACTTAATTTACAAAAGGCCACGTATTCCATACTTTTAATTTAAAAAAATTCCAAATCCCAGAAATGCAAATTAAGTCCTGGCTGTGATTTAAACATTTTCTAGGCGATGAGTATAGGGTGCTAAAAAACAAAATTCCCTATCACTCAATAATGGAGAAGGAATACATTAACAAATAAGAAAATAAAGAGCATTTCAGAGGGTGGCAGATGGTATGAAGAAAAGGAAAACAAGGGGGCGCCTGGGTGGCTCATTGGGTTAAGCCTCTGCCTTCGGCTCAGGTCATGATCTCAGGGTCCTGGGATCGAGTCCTGCATCGGGCTCTCTGCTTGGCAGGGAGGCTGCTTCCTCCTCTCTCTCTCTGCCTGCCTCTCTGCCTGCTTGTGATCTCTGTCTGTCAAATAAATAAATAAAATCTTAAAAAAAAGAAAGAAAAGGAAAACAGGGATAAAGCAGAGTGAATAGGTCATGCTATTTTCTTGGGTATGTAAGCCAATTCTAGGAACAAGGTGACATAGGAACAAAAATCTGAAGTAAGAGATGGAGGCAGATCAAGAATTATGGGGTAAGTGTGTGCCCGGCAAAGGAAATGACCAGGGCGAAGGCCTCGAGTAATGTACTTCTTTCCAATGCTCAAATCAAAGAAACAAAGCCAGTGCTAAAGAGGAATGAGCAGGAAGGAAACTGAGGAGAGAAGTTGTCAGACACACTGAGGAGAGAAGTGACCTCTCTGCTAACTCTGAAACCTCAAGGCACAGGGGCCTCCTTGTCCACACTGCCTCTCCCACTGTATTCCTCGTGTTGCAAAGGCATCTCATGAATTGAACCAGATCCTCTTCTTAGTGGCCTCTCTTGACTGAATGCTGGCCCTGTGTTGTGTCACTATGGGAGTTATGAGTCCTGGCACCTTGTTGGGGGACAGTTCACACTCTACAAGTCACACACACACACACACACACACACACACACCTCACCATCCTTTCTTGGCTGTGTTATTCCCTTGTCTTTCTCTGCCCCTGCCATCTTGATTGTGCCAGGAATGGCTCCAGCCCACATAGGCCAGATCAGTGAACTTTCCCCTGCAAAATGCAGAGTTGTTAACTCTTAAACCTCCCATGGATAAATAATATATTTAAATATTAAAATATATGCATATACATATATATATTCTCAAAATTGAGCAATGGGTTAAACAAACACTTCACAAAAGGAAGTATACATAACACAACAAAAGTTGAGCATTTTTATGTCAAGTATAGAAACCTTATTTTTCATGTACCTCCTGCATCATTTCTGGCCAATTCATTTCTATGTGGTCTGATAGGGGATGAGGTTAGTCCCTTTCTCCCTTCTCTATGTGGCATATTTTATTGATATTCTTGAGCTTTGGGTATAGATCTCTCTTTTATGAACCCAGTGGGCACACTCTAATCCTCATTCTGGATTTCACCCAATGTGCAAAGGGGTTCACAGACCATGCTCTACACTCCTGTCCACACCATGACAATTCTCTTTTTGTACTAAATAATTTTCTTCATATCATTTTGTCTGTAGATCATTTCATATACACATTTATTTTATTGTATTCTATCCTCATTGTGAGGGTTCATGAATCAAAAGTGCAAGGACTTTGCCTTCTTTGTTCGTTTTTGTTTTTTTCACCAAGTTTTGTGAATATATGTGTTTAATCTAAAAATCCCTTTGAATGTGGATAGGTATAGAATGAACAGAATGAAGTGATCACAAAACCAGGTTAAAATGTAAATTAAGCCATTTCAAAACACCTGTTCTAAGCAAAACTGCATGAAAAACCAAAATGAACTAAAATAGAATATAAAATAACAATCATTAATGATGTCAATATGGGTTAATAATTAAATTGTAGAAGTCCTAGACACAAAAGAATATAATATATAATGTTCCTAGAATGCTCAATATTTCTTTGTTAAATGAGTTAGAAATCAGGTCTCAATGTATAAGGACATTTACCACATGGTAAGGTTGTATTTCAGTTTTCTTGGAAAAGTTTGAATTTCTTAGTAAATGCTGGCATAAAGGGTATCATCTGGAAGACTATGAAATCTGTTCCCTCCCTCAGACTTTATAAAAAACCAGAGGGCTTATTACCTCAGGGTACATGTAACCAAACAATACAGTACAACATCAATAAAACAACATATAAAAGTTACAGATGGGCAACACCACTAAATAAAGCAAGAAATTCATAAGTAAGAAAGTAGACATATTTACATAAAAGGTAAAAATTTAATGGTCAAAATATGTTCCAAATGTCCATTGAGAAACAATGATCAGAGGAAATAATTTGAAATGCTGATAATGTTTTAAAAGTAAAGACAGAGAGGGACGCCTGGGTGGCTCAGAGCGCTAAGCCTCTGCCTTCTGCTCAGGTCATGATCTCAGGGTCCTGGGATCGAGTCCTGCATCGGGTCCTCTGCTCAGCGAGGAGCCTGCTTCCCCACCCCCTCTCTCTGCCTACTTGTGATCTCTCTCTGTGTCAAATAAATAAATAAAATCTTAAAAAAATAAAGACAGAGAGAGAGAGAGAGAGAGAATAACATATGGGCATCTAATGATAAAGGCCAATCAGAATAGCTCTCAAATATATGAAGTTTGCTGAACCTGAAGGACACTTTAAGAAAACAAGAAACATCTCTATCACCAGCAGCCTGTGGGGTGGGGGGAGAAATCACAGAGCTGTTGCGTTGTTTGTGGTTGAAACCAATTTTATTTTAAAGATCTCATTTATTCATCTAAGAGACACAGAGAGAATAAGCCTGTGGACAGGCAGAACAAAAGGGAGAAGCTTACGGTCTGCTGAGCTGAAAGCCCTCTGTGGGGCTGGATTCCAGGACCTTGAGATCATGACCTGAGCTGAAGGCAGATGCTTAACCATCTGAGCCACCCAGGTACCATTGTGGTTAAAATTTTTAAACTGGTAGCCAAGGGGTTACTGTGAATTTGCTGGCAGGAAGTAAGTGTTACAAGCTTGAAGGCAGAACCCGAAGATAGTTGTGATCCAAATAATGATATTCTTTACCTCAAGGTTTCTCTGTCCCTGCACATGGACATTCTGCTCAGAGCCTGCCCTGGGGTGAGTTGTGTCCTGTGCATTGTAGGATGTTTAGATATTCCTGTCCTCCATGAACACTTCTCCAGGGTGACAGGCAAAGCTGGCTCCAGGCAGGGATCAATGACCCCTAGGGGACAAAATCACACCCAATTAGATCCACACATTGAGTGTAACAATCTCAACACACTTTTTCTAGCATTGCTATATTAGCAGTTTAATAATAAAGAACATGAAAGACCTTCAAAAGTGTGAGTAGCTGTCACTCTGTGAAATTGACATTAGCACTAATAATACATTAATTACTTAATCAAACAGACAAATAAAGTGATCACTCATTCTGGGCTAAGGTGAATTGACTCTCACATGGTGATGGGTCAATGTTCTTGGCTTCCATTCTCTCTGACTCTGTCATCCATGGACCACTGGGATGTTGGACTCACCTGGCTGGGGTGTGTGACAGGAAGGTGTTCTTGTGGAAGTCTGAATTCCTCCCTGGATGACAGATGATAGGGACTCAAGCTCTGTCCTCAGCTGAGGCAGCAGGAAGGAGTGAAATATTGACCTCCATCCAGAATAAGGACTAGAAACAAATAGACAAGAATCATGGCCCTTCCTGTCCAAAGTTGCCAGGACTGGCGGACTGGAGATGAGAAGGTATTTACAACTCCCCGTGTCTGCTCATTAGGCACACTTCCCTCTCGTGACTCCAAACTCTAAGCACATGATTCCCAAGTGGGAAAGTCCTCTGGACAGAAAGGTTACTTTTCCAATGAACCTCAGTTCATTGGTGCTGTCTAGTGAACTGTCCACATTGAATATATGGGTATGTTGTGGGCCTTGAGTGTCATTCTGTCAGGATGCTTCTAGCTCTCAAGCTCTGGGGCAGTTTCTCAACCAGAAATGAATTTATCCCTGGGCATATCTGGCATGTCTAAAGGGATGCTGCTGAACACTCACAATCCAAAGGAAAGCACCCCAAAATATGATTATCCTACCACAAATGTCAACCATAAAACTTGAGAAACCCATTCAGACTAGCATCTCTCCAACTTTAGTGTGCCTGTGAATCCACACAGATCCCACTAAATATTCAGTATCTTATAGTTCCAGGTGGCTCAGAGATTCTGTATTTCCAGCAAGCTTCCAGGTGATGTTGGTATGTGGATCCTGGTATACGGATCACTATTCATTAGCAAGACTGTGATCCTGTGTTAAAGATAGGTGCAGGGAGTTTTAAGTCTTCTGTACCATATATGGTCATTGCATGAAATTATGGCAGACCCTGTATTCACTCATTCTTCAGGCTGTGTAAAGTCTGTGTTTATTGCTTTTGTAAGTGACCAAAGTAGTACACATATGAAAAAGACTTTGTAGTATGCAGGATAAGGCACTCTCAGATATGTCCACGTCCTGATGTCCAGTGCCTTTCATGTATTACTTGCCATAACACAGAAGAGTCAAGGTAGCGGATTGAACAAGGTTGCTAATAAGCTGACATTAAGATAAAGAGATTAGCTATGATTGTCCAGGTGGGACCAAGGTCATCACAAAAGTCCTCTGAATGTTCAGGAAGGACATAAAAGACTTTGTGTTAGAGATTGAAAATGCTGCCCTGCTGGCTCTGAAGGAAAAGGAAGAGCAGGGGCCCAGGGATGCAGGTGGCCAGCAAGAGCAACTGGAATTGGGAAGAGAACAGATTCTCCTCTAGAATGAACTCAGCCCTACAGACTTCTCGCTATTAGCCCGATGAGACTCCTTCCAAGCTTTTTACTCCAGAACTGTGAGAGCACGTATGTGTTTGTTTAAAGTAACTACTGTGGGGATGTTTTACAGAAGCAGGAGGAATCTTATACGGACATAGTCAATAAAATTATTTGAGAAAACTGATTTGAAGTCTTCCAACTAACTTGTAGCTTCCCTTGGATAAGGGCAAATTGCAATATAGAACCCACAAGAAGTAGATAAAACACTAAAACTATTTGGAGATATTCTGCCCCATATGCTGTTTTAGTAAATGCTTCCAGGCTTAAATGAGCATGTGGCCTGACTATGAGGCCTTTGAGACAGTGACGTAGAAAAGAAACTCATGGTCCAAATTAAGGTCATCAATGTAATTTATTTTTTTGCGTCTATATTTCTGCATCCTTCTATTTCATGTTGATTATATGATGTAGTGTCCTTCCTCATCTCTTATTATAGTCTTTGGCTTAAAATCTAATTGATCTGATATAAGGATTGCCACCCCAGCTTTCTTCTGATGTCCATTAGCATGGTAAATTGTTTTCCACCCCCTCACTTTCAATCTGGAGGTGTCTTCAGGTCTAAAATGAGTTTCTTGTAGGCAGCATATGGATGGGTTTTGTTTTTTTATCCATTCTGAAACCCTGTGTCTTTTGATTGGGGCATTTAGCCATTTACATTCAGGGTAACTATTGAGAGATATGAATTTAGTGCCATTGTATTGCCTGTATGGTGATTGTTACTGTATAATGTCTCTGTTCCTTTCTGGTAATACTTTTAGGGTCTCTCTTTGCTTAGAGGACCCCTTTCAATATTTCCTGTAGAGCTGGTTTGGTGTTAACAAACTCTTTCAGTTTTTGTTTGTCCTGGAAGCTTTTTATCTCTCCTTCTATTTTCAATGATAACCTAGCTGGATAAAGTATTCTTGGCTGCGTGTTTTTCTCGTTTAGTGCTCTGAATATATCATGCCAGTTCTTTCTGGCCTGCCAGGTCTCTGTGGATAAGTCGGCTGCCAATCTAATATTTTTACCATTGTATGTTACAGACTTCTTGTCCCGTGGTGCTTTCAGGATTTTCTCTTTGTCGCTAAGACTTATAAATTTTACTATTAGATGGCGGAGTGTGAGCCGATTCCTATTGATTTTGAGGGGTGTTCTCTGCACCTCCTGGATTTTGATGCTTGTTCCCCTTGCTATATTAGGGAAATTCTCTACAATAACCCTGTCCAGTATACCTTCTGCTCCTATTTCTCTTTCTTCTTCTTCTGGAATCCCAATTATTCTAATGTTGTTTCGTCTTATGGCATCACTTATCTCTCGAATTCTCCCCTTGTGGTCCAGTAGTTGTTTGCCTCTCTTTTGGTCAGCTTCTTTATTCTCTGTCATTTGGTCTTCTATATCACTAATTCTGTCTTCTGCCTCATTTATCCTAGCAGTTAAGAGCCTCCATTTTTGATTGCACCTCATTAATAGCTTTTTTTATTTCAACTTGATTAGACTTTAGTTCTTTTATCTCTCCAGAGAGGGATTTTATTTCTCCTGACAGGTTTTCTCTAATTTCTTCCATGCCTTTTTCTAGCCCGGCTAGAACCTTGAGAATCGTCATCCTGAATTCCAGATCTGACATATTACCAATGTCTGTATTGATTAGGTCCCTAGCCTTCGGTCCTGTCTCCTGCTCTTTTTTTGGGGTGAGTTTTTCCGCCTTGTCATTTTGTCCAGATAAGAATCCGCTGTTCTCCTTGTTAAGTGAACTTGGTCTTGGCTGGATTTCTTTGATCTTCTGGGGGAGGGGCCTGTTGTAGTGATTCTCAGGTGTCTTTGCCCCAGGCGGAGTTGCACCGCCCTTACCAGGGGCCGGGCTAAGTAATCCTCTCAGGTTAGCTTTAGGGAGCTTTTGTTCCCTGAATGCTTTCTGTAGAGTTCCGGTGGACGGGAATGACAATGGCGGCCTCCCAATCTCTGGTTCAGAGGAGTTGAGAGCTAGGGGCCCCAGTCTTCAGTGCACCTTCATAGAAAAGCATTTAATCCCTCCGGTCTCCCCAGCCCCCGTTTGCGCCCGGAGACCGCGCGCGCCCAAAGACTGCGAGCGCCCGGAGACCGCGCTCAGAGAAAATCGTGCATAAGCAGTCCCATCTCACTGGCTTCTGGGAGCGCTCCGAGCTCACCCAGCCTGTGACCAAGCGTCTCTGTCTCTGGCAGAGTCCCACCTGGAGTCTCTGAACCCTGTAGATCCCTGAGCTCTCCCGCGTCGGAGTCTACCCGGATCTTGTGGGGACCCCTCGCACAGAGCACCGGCCTGTGCCACAGAGCACCGGTCCGTGTCACAGACCACTAGGAAACCTCGGCTCTGTCTCTGCAGCCGGCTTCCCCACTCTAATACCTGTGAGCTCTGCGACACTCAGACACCCCGATCCTTCTGTGACCCCGCAGGACCTGAGTCCACGTTGTCCCCGTGAGGTCTTCACCCCAGTTTAGCCTCTGGAGCGATGTCCCTCCATGGAGCAGACTTTTAAAAGTCCCGATTTTGTGCTCCGCCACTTGCCGGGAGCCAGCCTCTCCCCCTGGGGTCTATCTTCCCGTCGCATTGGATTCACTTCTCTGCTGGTCCTACCTTTTAGAAAGTGGTCGATTTTCTGTTTCTAGAATTGTTGTTTTTCTTCTCTTCGATCTCCTATTGGATTCATAGGTGTTCGGAATGGTTTGATAGGCTATCTAGCTGATCTCCTGCTGTCTGATGTCATCTCAGCCTGCTACTTCTCTGCCATCTTGACTCCTCCCTGAGTATTTTGAAATTTTGATTCATCATATTTACAATCACTCTGACACTAAGAACATAACGGGTTCATCGATTTATTCAAATTTGTTTTTCCATGTAGGCTCCATTGGGAGATATATGTTTGCTAATCAGTGTTTGCAGGGACTATGGTAGGCTTTCTGGACACTAAGCTGAATTGCCGAGTAAAAGCAGGAGACTTGTAGCAGACACAGTAGCATATGTGTAGAGTAAGTGCCTCATATTAAGTTTTTGATTATTTCAGAGAAAACCATGTGGAGTAAACACATTGTCAGGTGTGGGACACAATTATCAGAGAAACACTCAGGCTTCCCCTGTCATGAAATACCTCTTCAGAAAGCCTTGGGTAGGGGTGCCTGGGTGGCTCAGTGGGTTAAGCCTCTGCCTTCGGCTCAGGTCATGATCCCAGGGTCCTGGGATCGAGCCCCCGCATCGGGCTCTCTGCTCAGCGGGGAGCCTGCTTCCCCCTCCCTCTCTGCCTGCCTCTCTGCCTACTTGTGATCTCTATCTGTCAAATAAATAAATAAAATCTTTAAAAAAAAAGAAAGCCTTGAGTAACCTCCACATTGACACACAAGTGACCCTGCTTTCCCCTTCAGCAGCTAAATTCTACTCACATAAAATTTCCAATAAATCCTGATCATACAGTCCCCTCCCATTCTGGCCATGAACCTGGATAAGTACAGATCCTTCATCAGCAATCTCTTTCCATCCCTCTCAATGCTTCCTTTCCTCCTGAGACCTCCCTGAATGGCCTTTGGGCATCCCCTGTGCCCTCCAGGACCTGTGAAAAATATGCCTGGTTTTGTTAGAGTTTTCTGATGGGTGTTTCTGAGGTGTGTCTTGCAATCACAGTAAGAACCTAAGGGCTGGTTCAGCCATAGCAAAGGCTTTGGTCAGGGAAGTCTCTGTGGGAATGTCCACATGCACAGGAGTGCAGGGGAGTACCAGGGCTTTTCTAGCCTGAACATCCCTGTCTGTAGCCCTAGACTTAAAGGGAAGGAGGTTAGAGTCCACATTAACAGGAAGAGGAGTGAGGGTATTGATGTAAAGGAACTGACTCTAGATGAAAGACTCTAGGTGAAAATTGAGGTTTTATATATTCCTCTACAACGAAGTTATGTGAAAGGCTCAGTGGTCACACATAGTTTCTTAAATGTGAAGAATACAGCTCATGATTATTCTCCTGGGAAATCTAGGCATAATTTACTTGGCATGTCATAATTCAATTCAAATGAAATAGTTCATTTCATTTAAAATGAAATTAGTTTTAAGAATCCTAATTGCCCCAGGTAAGATACAGAATTTTCCAGGCATTTGTGATCCAGTGTTGGGGGAAACATAGGAAGGCATGTAACTGACAAAGGGGAAACTCTGTGTGTATCATACAGAGCAGATTAATAAAGTGAGTAAATTAAACTCAAAATGGGTGAAGGATCAAATGTGAGATAGGAATCCATCAAAATCCTAGAGGAGAACATACACAGTAACCTCTTCTACCTCAGTCACAGCAACTTCCTTCAAGACATGTGTCTGAAAGGAAGGGAAGCAAAAGCAAAAATGAACTTTGGGGACAACATCAAGATAAAATACTTCTGCACAGCAAAGAAAACAATCAACAAAACTAGAAGGAAACCTATGGAATGGGAGAAGATATTTGCAATGTCATATCAGAGAAAGGCAAGGTATTCAAGATCTGTAAAGAACTTCTCAAACTCAACATCCAAAAAAAAATGATCCAGTCAATAAATGGGTAGAAGACATGAACAGACATTTCTCCAAAGAACACATACATGTGGTCAATAAACACATGAAAAAATGCTCCCCATCACTTCTCATCAGGGAAATATAAATCAAAACTACAATAAGATACCACCTTACACCAGCCAGAATGGCAAAAATTAACAAGACAGGAAGCAACAAGTGTTGGCGAGGATGTAGAGTAATGGGAACCCCTTTCCCACACTGTGGGTGGGAATACAAGCTGGTACAGGCACTCTGGAAAACAGTATGGAGATTCCTCAGGAAATTCAAAATAGAGCTACCCTATGACCTAGCAATTGCACAACTAGTTATTTACCCCAAAGATACAGATGTAGTGAAAACAAGGGACACCTGCATCCCAGTGTTCATAGCAGCAATGTCTCCATAGCTAAAACTGTGGAAGGAGCTGAGATGTCCTTCAACAGATAAGGATGGATAAGGAAGATATGGTTCATATATACAATGGAATATTACCCAGCTATCATAAAGGATGAATACCTACCATTTACATTGACATGGATGGAACTGGAGGGTATTATGCTAAGTGAACTAAGTCAATCAGAGAATGAAAAGAACAACCATTTTAGAAAGCGGAGTAAGGACCTCCCAAATATGTGCACATCCTAATCCCCAGTACACAATATTGAATATTGCAAGGGAGAATTAAGGTGGCAGCTTGAACAGGGTTGCCAATCAACTTACATTCAGATTAAATGGTGAGGGTTTGAGAAATTGGAACTCTTTGTACTGTTGGTGAAAATGCATATTGGTGAAGCCATGGTGAAATATAGTATTAATTAAGAGAAGAATTAACTGGGAACTTGTTGGGTATTTTGGCATCCATGTTCATCAGGGATATTGCTCTGTAATTCTCCTTTTTGATGGGATCTTTGTGTGGTTTTGGGATCAGGGTAATGCTGGTCTCATAGAACAAGTTTGGAAGTTGTCCTTCCATTTCTATTTTTTGAAACAGCTTCAGTAGAATATGTATGATTTCTTCTTTAAAATTTTGGTAGAATTCCCCTGGGAAGCCATCTGACCTTGGACTCCTGTTTTTTGGGAAGGTTCTGATTAGTGCTTCAATTTCCTTGCTAGTTATTGGTCTGTTCAGATTGTCTATTTCTTCCTGTTTCAGTCTTGATAGTTTATAAGTTTCCAGGACCTGTGATGTAATGAGCACTGGGTGATATATACAGGTAATGAATCACTGAACACTATACCAAAAACCAAGGATGTACACTATATGTTGGCTAACTGAATTTAAATAAAAAATATATTCCATTTTATTAGTATATAGCAAAACAGTAGTTTCAGGTGTACAATTTAGTGATTTAAGACTCCCATACATCACCTTGTGCTGATCAAATCAAGTGCACTGCTCAATCCCAATGACCTATTTTACCCACTTCTTAACCATTTATTTTTATGTTTTTAAAAAATTATTTTATTTTTTTTCAGTGTTCCAAAATTCATTGTTTATGCACCACATCCAGTGCGCCATGCAATATGTGCCCTCTTTTTTAAAAAAAAGATTTTATTTATTTATTTGACAGAGAGATCTCAAGTAGGCAGAGAGGCAGGCAGAGAGAAGGGGGGGATGCAGGCTTCCTGCTGAGCAGAGAGCCTTATGTGGGGCTCAATCCCAGGGCCCTAAAATTATGACCTGAGCCAAAGGCAGAGGCTTAACCCACTGAGCCACCCAGGTGCCCCAATATGTGCCCTCTTTAATACCCACCACTAGGCTCACCTAACCCCCCACCCCCCCTCCCATCCAAAATCCTAAGTTTGTTTTATTTTTAAGTAGGCCCTATGCCCAGTGGGGAGCCCAACACAGGGCTTGGACTCAGGAACCTGAGATCAAAACCTGAGTTGGGATCCTGAGTCAGAGGCTGGAGCGACGAAGCTACCATGGTTCCCCCAAACCATTTTTAAGTGCACAGATCAGTGGGGTGAAATACATTCACATTGTTGTGAGCTGACACCACCATCCATCTCCAGAACTTTTTTCTTCTGGTGAACCTCAAACTCTATACCTAAATATATATATTTTTAATTACAAAAATAATATATAAATTAAAAAAAGAAGAAACAATGCATTTTAATTTATCTTAAAGCATTAATTCTTAACTGTTTTGGCAAAACTGTCATGGAAGCTAAGGATCTAGTATTCATGGTTTTATGTCAAAGGAATACAATTCTTCACCTCGCTGAAGAGGGGATAGCAATTTTTTGGAGATACCAGTTCTGTGGTCCACCAGAAGTCAATATTTGGGAGACCCAAAGATCCTAGTAAAGAACAACTCTTCACTCTTAGATTTGGAGAAATATTTAACTCAGCGTTGGGATAAGGTGCTAGGAGGTTAGTTCTGTGGGAAGCAGGTGAGTTCAGGGAAGAATAACAACTGGATTCTCCTGACTTGTAATTTGGTCTCTTGGGACCAGAAAAACTGCTGAAAAAAGGTCCTATCTGTCCAGAGCAATGTCCCATGGGGGATGATGTGCTCAAAGTTTGGAGAAACGGGAGGGAAATACACTTAAGGAGCAGATAGGGAGCTGTAAATATCTCTTTTGCTGTTTTTACTCAACAGGTGCAAACTTGTGCTGCTGGGGCATGGTTATTTCTTTTGGATAGGAGACACCTACTGTATTGTTTGAGAACAGACTTCAGTGTCCATCATCAACTGTCTAGGGAGGAATTGGGACTTCTACATAAAGACCCCCACAAAGGTAAGTCTGAGAGCCCAGCAGACATTGCAAGAAAGGGCCACAGAGAATAGAAGGGTGAGAACATTTACCTGAATCCACCTGAGAGCCAATTCAGCCTAGCCCAGCACCACAACATCACTAAGGTTGTTGGGTTGCTTGATTAGTTGATGATTAGATTTAATTATGATCCTAAAAAGAAAAGTAAACACTGAAATCAGCCATGCAGAAGAGATGCTGAGTATTAAGTAGTATTGATGGAAGAGTGGTGATGGGTGACAGAAAGTGGTTGCAGTGAGTAGAACACCAGTCCAAGAATCTTTGCAATTAAGAGGAATAAAATTATAGGGTATTAGCTACAATGGCTAGGGAGTCAAATGAAGGCATTCTTTTATTCTTTAAAAATTTTTTTCTTTAAGATTTTATTTATTTATTTATTAGAGAGAGAGAGCGAGAGAGCACACACGCGCGCACAAGCTCAGGCAGACAGAGTGGCAGGCAGAGGCAGAGGGAGAAGCAGGCTCCCCACTGAGCAAGGAGCCCAATGTGGGACTTGATCCCAGGATGCCGGGATCATGACCCTACCCGAAGGCAGTTGCTTAACCAACTGAGCCACCCAGGCGTCCCTATTCTTTTATTCTTTTAAGCCAGGGAAAATTTGAGTAGGTTCCCATATTGATGAGAAAGACCGAGATCAATGGATCATAAGACATACATTTCACAGTGACATTTTTCTTGCTGGCATTCCAATAAATTTTTTAAATTAATATGTGAAAGGGGTATAGGAGAAAAGCTTTACATTACAATTATTTTCTTCCTGGTGAGGATGAGTATATTTGTGGGTTTCTTAGATGTTTGTTTTCTCTTTTGTTTTGTGGGTTTCAAGTGTTCATATTCCTATTTTTTTAACTTTCTTTTTAAAAAATTTAATTTCTTTTCAGTGTAACAGAATTCATTGTTTATGCACCACACCCAGTGCTCCATGCAATATGTGCCCTCCATAATCCCCACCACCAGGCCCCCCCCAACCTCCAAACTCCTGCCCCTTCAAAACCCTCAGAATGTTTTTCAGAGTCCATCATTTCTCATGTTTTTGATTGCATTTTTTCAAGCATAAGAATTGAAGTTTTTCATTCAACTTTGTTATCTGACCTTCAGTTCCTTCATGCACGTGTAGATGTATCCGAGGGTAGTAGGAAAGTTAATACATTCTGTGTGCTCAAACCTATCATTTGGTCATATTTTCCTCCCCCTCTTGCTTGTTTAAGTGTAGAAAGTTCTGCAACATCTAAAGTAATAAATCAGCTTTTATACATATTTTCACTGTGTGTTCACAGTTCTGTTATTCCTTATTGTACCTTTTGGCCTTCTGTGGTTGGACCTATTTCTCAAAGTCATGTCATTGAAGCCAACGTTTTGAAGGTATTCTTTTTTATCATTTGACCAATATTCACCTTCTTAAGTAAATATGAAGTAATATATATCTCTAGTGAAATGAAAGCATCACTTTAGATAATGCTTCCTACCACTGTTTTGTTATAACTTTTAAAAAGTAATCTGTAGGGGCGCCTGGGTGGCTCAGTGGGTTAAAGCCTCTGCCTTCAGCTCAGGTCATGATCCCAGGGTCCTGGGATCGAGCCCCACATCGGGCTCTCTGCTCAGTAGGGAGCCTGCTTCCCCCCTCCCCTTTCTCTCTGCCTGCCTCTCTGCCTACTTGTGATCTCTATCAAATAAATAAATATTTAAAAAAAAAAAGTAATCTGTATACCCAGTGTGGGGGTCAAACTGGCAAACCCAAAATCAGGAACTGTACTCTTTACTGACTGAAACAGCCAGGTGCCCCTGTTTCCAAGTCTTTTGTACTTTACTCTTGAATTAGTGACCCATGTTGATGTCATTAAATTAATACTATTTTATGCCTGTCTAGAAAGTTAGTTTTAGATTGTTGTGTTTCAGACTGTTGTTTGGGATAGCTTCATGCCTAATCTATTCTTACTCCTACTGTTATTCTTTGTTCCATAAACTTTTAGTTTCTTTTAAGACTTACATTTCTAGGGGTTCTGGGTGGCTCAGTCAATTGAGCATGTGACCTCTTATTTTAGCTCAGGCCATGATGTCAGTGTCATGAGATGGAGCCCTGAGTTGGGCTCTGAGCTAATTGTGGAGTCTGTTTGAGTTTGTCTCTCTGCCTGCCCCTCTATCCTGCTTCCACTTAGCTTCTGTACTCTCTGTTCCTCTCAAAAAATGTTATGTTTCTATGTTATGCACACACAAATATTCGTATCCTTAAAAGATTTTATGTGTTTATTTGAGAGAGATAGAGAGAGAAAGAGAATGTATGAGAAGGCACAAGCAGAGTGGAGGGCCAGAGGGAGAGGGAGAAGCAGGCTCCCCACTGAGCAGGGAGCCAGACAAGGGGCTGGATCTCAGCACCCCAGGATCCTGATCTGAGCCCAAGACACACACTTACCTGATTGAACTACCCATGTGTTCCTATCCATACACTTTTATACAAATTCATGAATAGAACTTAGGCACATTATAAATTGTCTTTAGGCTCCAGTACAGTTTTTTAATAGCTTGTCTCTCTCAATAGTGCCTTACAGACTTGCTTCCACCATCTTGTATAATGATAATTCATTATTTCAGTGATTGCATAGTATTTCAAGGTGTGGCTGGGCCATTTACACTTTTGAAGATTTTTCATATTCTTTCTCATTAAATTGCCATTTTATCAATCATACAGAAATATTTTGAGACCGAGTTAAAATGCTCGTTCTCCACTGGGGGCAATTTTGTCCTCCTGAGGACATTGAACAATGTTCAGGGACATTTTAGGCTGTCGGTTAGGAGTGGTATTAGTAGAGGTGGTAGTCCTCTAGACATCCTACATTGCCCAGGACAAACGCCAGCACAGAGACTAATCTGGGCCTGAATAACAATAGTTCTAAGATTGAGAAATCCTGAGGTAAATAATGCATGTCTATATTTTTAATACTTAGAGCTGTTTTCAGATTATTCCCCAAATGTTATAGTGCCTCACATTTATGTGATGAAAATTAAAGAACACCACTTTGCTACCTGTTTAAAAATTCCAATTCCAATTGATGTGATAGCTTTTTAAGTTTTTTGATAGGCTGTTGGGTATGGAAGGAATTTCTTGTTGTTTTCATAAGCAATTAGTGACTTTGAGCAAATTCATATATTTGGTCACCATTTTGATTTGCCCATTATTATTATATGCCCATATATTATATGTCCATTTTCTACAGTTGGCAGCATTTCAAATGATTTTTACAGATTGTTTCTTTATTGAATTCTATGGAGATATTTGGGTCATAAAAATGTTTTAAATTCTATTGTTAATGTATAACTTTTTCTTTTTCAATTTATTGCCTTAATTAAGATGGTTTTGCCTGTAGATTTTAGTTGTTTCATTTTTTTTAATTTGGGGAATTTTTGTTTTTTTTTTTAAGGACTTTGGGTGATTTTTTGTATTTTTTAAAAATTTATTTTGAATTTCCATATAATTGAGAGGCAGTGTTATATTGGTTTTAGGTGTACAGTAGAGTGATTCAACAATTGTATACATTACTCAATGCTCATTGTGTTAAGTCTACTTTTCATCCCCTTCACCTCTTTCACCCATTCCCCCATCCACCTCCCATCTGGAACCACCAATTTGTTCTCCATATTGAAGAGTCTGTTTTTTGTTTGGTCTTCTTTTTGTTGTTGCTGTTCATTTGTTTTGTTTCTTAAATTCCATATGAGTAAAATCATATGGCATCTGTCTTTATCTGACTGAGTTATTTCACTTATCACTATACCCTCTAGAGCCACACATGTTGTTGCAATCGACAAAACATCATTCTTTTTAATGGATGCATAATATTCCATTGCGTGTATCTCAATCTTCTGTATCCATTCATCTATCAATGGACACTTGAGGTGCTTCCATACCTTGGTTATTGTAAATAATGTTGCAAAACATAGGGTTCATGTATATTTTGGAATTAGTGTTTTTGTCTTCTTTGGGTAAATACCCAGTAGTGGGATTAGTTGATTATGTGGTATTTCTATTTTTAATTTTTTAAGGAACCTCTATTCTGTTTTCACAGTAGCTGAACCAGTTGAATTCCTACCAACAGTGCATGAGTGTTCTCTCTTCACCACCTCTGCACTAACACTTGTTATTTCTTGTCTTTTTATATGAACTGTTTTGACTGGTATGAGGTGATACTCTTTTGGATGTCACACAAATGGAATTACTTCATTCCCCTCTCAGACTGTTCACTGTTGGTATGTAGAATACAATGATTTGTTGAAGGGTTTGCTTTGTATCCAGTACTTGGCTGAATTAATTTATTAGTTCTGTTAGTATTTCTTTTTTTAAAAGATTTTTAGATTTATTTTATCTGACAGAGATCACAAGTAGGCAGAGAGGCAGGCAGTGAGAGAGAGAGAGAGGGGAGGAAGCAGGCTCCCTGCCGAGCAGAGATCCTGATGTGGGACTCGATCCCAGGACCCTGGGATCATGACCTGAGCTGAAGGCAGAGGCTTTAACCAACTGAGCCACCCAGGTGCCCCTCTGTTAGTATTTCTATGGAATCTTTATGATTTTCTATATATGAGATCAAACCATCTGCATATATAAATGTATTTCTTCCTTTCCAATTTGGGTGTCTTTTATTTCCTTTTCTTTCTTTAATTGTTCTGACTAGAGCTTCCAGTGTTATGTTGAGCAGACATCAGGAAAGTGGGCATCCTTTCCTTGTTCCTGATCATAAAGGAAAAACGTTTATTGTATCCCCATTGAGTATCATGCTTGTTTTGGGTTTTCTTTAAATGGCTTTATGTTGAGATAGTTTTCTTCTATTCCTAGTTCTTTTTTTTAAAATTTATTTTCAGTGTTCCAGAATTCATTGTTTATGCATCACACCCAGTGCTCCATGAAATACATGCTCTCCATAATACCCACCACCGGGCTTACCCAACCTCCCAACTCCTGCCCCTCCAAAACCCCGAGATTGTTTTTCACAGTTCTTAGTGTTTTTATCGTGTTCTATACACAAAATAAACATCAATTTCTTGAGTGCAGAATAAAAACAATAAAATATCTTCCAGGTTAGTAATGCATGATTGTGTTGTGCTCTTTCTCTCTTATTTTTGTAGTCACATCAGTCACATGGAACTGGAGAATGACACACAAATTTTGGGATTTCTTCTTCTAGGATTTTCAGAGGGACCAGAATTGCAACCCTTGCTCTTTGGGCTGTTCCTGTCCATGTACCTGGTCACCATACTTGGGAATCTGCTCATCATCTTGGCTGTCAGCTCAGATTCCCACCTCCATACGCCCATGTACTTCTTCCTTGCCAACCTGTCCTTTGCAGACATCTGTTTCACCTCCACCACAATTCCCAAGATGTTGGTGAATATACAAACACACAGAAAAGTCATACGTTATGGCAGCTGCATCATGCAGATGTACTTTTTCATACTTTTTGCAACTTTGGACAACTTCCTCTTGACTGTGATGGCTTATGATCGCTTTGTGGCCATCTGCCACCCCCTGCACTACATGGCAACCATGAACCCTCAGCTCTGTGGACCGCTGGTTCTGGTATCCTGGATCATGAGTGTCCTGCATTCTTTGTTACAAACCTTAATGGTGTTGCGGCTATCCTTCTGTACAGAGGTGGAAATCCCCCACTTTTTCTGTGAACTCAATCAGATGATCCAACTTGCATGTTCTGATACCTTTCTCAATAACATGGTGATGTATTCTGCAGCTGTCCTGCTGGCTGGTGTCCCCCTGGCTGGGGTCCTTTACTCTTATTCTAAGATAGTTTCCACCATATGTGGGATTTCATCATCTCAGGGCAAGCATAAAGCATTTTCCACCTGTGCGTCACATCTCTCAGTTGTCTCCTTATTTTATTGTACTAGCCTAGGAGTGTACCTTAGCTCTGCTGCTACCCAGAGCTCCCACTCAAGTGCAGTAGCCTCGGTGATGTACACGATGGTAACACCTATGCTGAATCCCTTCATCTATAGCTTGAGGAACAAAGATATAAAGGAGGCTCTAAATGTATTTTTCAGAGCAGCCATAAAGGGGCCATTTTTCAACAAGTACCTGTGCTTGCAGGCTTAATACCCAATAGCCAGAAGTTGTGATTCTTTAATCAGATCATGAAAGAAGAACTTAATCTCTCTTTTATATCCTGGAGTTTCAATTTTTCTAAAGGTCAACTGCCTTATTGAATTTAAATAAGTATCTTTGTTAAACTTTCTACCCCTTCTGAGAACTAACAATTTTGTTTTGTTTCCTTAATTTCCAAAGTTAGTCCCAACCTTGAATCAGAAACTGTTTGGAGGTTCCCATTTGCCTCATATAGTGATGAATGGTCCTAGTTTTATGAACTAAATGACATTGGCAACTGAGGCCATTTTTATAATTTTATTGTAGAGGAAATTCTGAGATAACAGTTTTTCACTTTGTCTGTCATTCCTTTCTATGTTAATACTTTAAATGCTCTTCTTGGTAATACAATCTTTAACCTACTATTTTGTTTCATAGGTAGTCATGGGACTTTATGATGCTCCTTAGGATCTTATTCCTGATCCTATCAGCTCATCCACAGTATCTCTGCCAGAGAATATTAAGGCAGAAATTGCTTATGAAAAATGCCCCCCAAGTGTAATCTACAGAAAGACAAATTTGCACAAATCAATGTACTTAATATGGTCTTAGTGTCAGAGAATACCTGAAATATGATGTTAAATTTTCTATCACACAATATTTTTTTGTGGATAACGTGTTTTTGATCACAAATATCTATTCATTGAGGTGTAGGATATGTGGTGTCCATGTTTAAAGGGATTTATTAATTGTACTGAAGAATTTAGTGGCAGAATATGGGTTATTTAATTGGATGATTGACTGTTTCTACTTGAAAAATTCAAGCCCTGCCTACAAATACTACTTCTTCCATTGCCCTAAACTCTCCCCCTTTAAAAATGTTGTCATCAATGTCATAGTGTGAATGAGTGAACAATTGGTGCATTCATTCTGTCATTAATTTCTTTACCATTTTTTTTGTTCTAAACTCTCTTTCATCTTATGATCAAAGGATCATAGATCATTCCAGACAAGAGCTGGAATTACTGTCCAGTAATGCTCTGAGAATGGAAACTTGTGACTGAGGGTCCCACAAGTTATTCCTGTAAAAAGATAGAGGTCTTTCCAAACTCTCCCAGTTACCTGAATGGGAATCTCAATGGAGGTCAATTTTTAGTAGTTATTTGAAATAAATGTGAATAACCAGGCCATTATGAATAGTGCTTTCATATATCAGAAAAATATCAAAACTAAGAAGCAGTAGATTATTCTTAATATTCTCAGTTCTGTTTACATTGGTTATTGAATCAGTCAGCTATTGCTACATGACAAGCCATGCTAAATGTAAAAGATATAAGATAATGTTTCTTTTAAAATAGCATGGGGGCCTATGATGGCAAAGTCTTTTGGTCTCCACTGGTCTCCTCTTGAGGCTGTGGTCAGCTGTGGCTCAGCTGGAAATGCTCCATTCATCCTAGCTGTGTTCTCGTATTTTGGGTCTCTTGCTGGTGGTAGGCTGGTCCAGGTTGACCATGGTTACAGTTGCTGAGCTCTGTTTTACATGTTTTTACCTCTTTCAGCAAGGTAGTCTGGACTTGTGTGCATGGCAGACGCAGGGTTACAAGGGAGCAGCAAAATCACACAATGACCCCTTGAGGCACATTGTCATTTTCAGCATACACTATTATTCAAGGCAAAAAAACCCCAACTAAGTTCAATCCAGATTCAAAGTTGGAGAAATAGACTCCACCTCTCAATGGAAGGAGCTTCACAGTTACATTGCCAAGTACATGGATCAGAGATAAGTGTTGAATTGTAGGCATCTCAGCAAAAAGGTCTACCACAAGTACAGTTTTCAATTTAATAAACTTTTATTGGTATAGAACATAAAATCAATATAGAGAACAATCTAGTGCAGTATAATACAGTGATTTAATAATTCTACACATGACTTGGTCTCACCATTGTGAGTGTGCTCTACATCAAAAACTAACAAGGAACTATACAGTGGCTAACTGAACATATTAAAACATTTAAAAAATTAAAATGGTAATGGAATAAAAATAAATTTTCTTTTAAAAAATGAACAAAATAAAAATAAAAATGGCTGAGTCTACAGGATTTTATATACTTAGTTCCTATTATCTGTGAATATACACAATTTTACTTCTTTCTTTTTTCCGATTTTGATGATTTTTATTTCTTTATCTCACCTGATTGCTAGCTAGGATTTTGTTGAATAAGAGTGGTGAGAGTGTTTTGATGTTTATTTTGTCTGTTAATAATAGAGCTGTTCTTGCTTTCTTGTGATAAGTATTTGTAGTTTTTTGTTAAGAGTTCAGACAGAAGTTAATGGTGACTGCAGGGTCTCAGTAATTTTCTCATAATCGCCCTAAACCATAAGAAAAGCAAAACAAAATTTTAAGAAGATTTTTATTTATTTAGTTGTCACACAGAGAGAGACAATGAGAGAGGGAACAGAAGCAATGGGAGTGGGAGAGGGAGAAGCAGGCTTTCTGCTGAGCAGGGTTCTGATGTGAAGTTCCATCTTAGGACTCTGGGATCATGATGTGATCCAAAGGCAGACACTTAACGACTGAGCCACCCAGGTGCCCCTAAAAGCAAAACAACTTCTTTGTTAATTGCTTGTGTCCAAACAACTTAGCACCTGTTGGGAACCGCATAACTTTTGTGGGAGCATAAATTTTCAATAAATTTGGACAAATACCTAGAAGCATGATTGTTGGATCATACAGTAAGACTATACTTAACTTTGCAAGAAACTGCCGAACCATCTTCAATGTGACTATAGTGTTTTTCTTTCCCACCAGCAGTGAATCAGTTTCCATTGACTTATATCCTTGGCATCATTTGTTGTTTTCAGTGTTTTGGATTTTAGCCATTCTCATAGTTGTGTAAATGGTATCTCATTGTTTGTTTATTTATTTAGCTGCTGTATAGTACATCATTAGTTTTTCATTAGTTCATCAGTGATTTATTAGTTGTGTATAACACCCAGTGCCCATCAAAACACATACCCTCCCTTAGTACCCATCACCCTGTAATGCCCTCCCCTCACCCCCTCTCCTTTGAAATACTCAGTCTGTTTCCCAGGGTCCATAGTCTATCATGGTTCATCTCCCTCTCTGATTAATCCCCGCTCAGATTTCCCTCCCTTTCTCTATGGTCCTTTGTGCTATTGCTTATGTTCCACATATGATTGAAACCATATGATAAATGTCTTTCTCTGCTTGACTTATTTCACTTAGCATAATCCCATCCAGTTCCATCCTAGAGAGACAGTTTATTTTCACAGAGCCAAAGTTTCTGTTTATCAGATATAAATAATAAGTATAAATTTGCATACATTTAATAACACTGTTTATAAATATAAAAACCAATCTGGCAAAACTGCCAGGAAAAGCAGAGAAATCTGTAACCACAGTGGGATAATTTAATAAACATCTCTTAATAACAGAATAGACAGAACTTCAATTAAGGAATTGAACAAAACATTCAATCTAATAGATGTATACAAAAGAGATGATTGATTAAACACTCATAAATCTAAGGACAAAGTTTTGCTGCTTGCCCTAATTAAAAATAAATCAATGATATTGAAAATTATCATACTTAAAAAAAAGGGTGAGACTAGACACCCTTGTCTTGCTCCTAATCCCAAAGAATAATGTTTTCTAACCTTTCAACATTGAGTATACTGTTATTGTGGAATTGTCATATATGGTCTTCTTTTATGTTGAGGTATGTTCCTGCTATACCCAGTTTGTTGAAGGTTTTGTTTCTTGGTTTGTTTTCTTTGGTTCTGTTTTGTTTTAATCATGAAAGGATGTTGTATTTTGTTACAAGCTTTTTTTCTGCATGTATTGAGATGATCATGGGATTGTTATATTTCATTTTATTAATGGGGTGTATGACATTTATTGATTGGTGGGAGTGATTTAATTTCCACATATTTGTGAATATATCAGATATCTGTGTCCCTACATCCATTGTGGCATTATTCACAATAGCCAAGATATGGAAACAGCCGAGTATACATCAACAGAGGAATTAATAATAATGGCATATCACTACAAGGGAATTCAACAAATTAAAAAAAAAGAGGAAGGCAGCCTTCCTTAGCTAAAACACGGAAGGACCAGAGGGCATTACACTATGTGAAATAATCAGTCAGAGAAAGACAATTACTGTGTGATCTCTCTTATATGTAAAATTCAAAAATCTGAACTCATAGAAACAGAGTAGGGGATGCCTTAGTGGGTCAGTTGGTTAAGTGTCTGCCTTTGGCTTAGGTCATGATTCTGGGGCCTGGGATTGGGTCTTCCATCAGACTCCTTGCTCAGCAGAGAGCCTGTTTCTTCCTCTGCCTGATACTCCCTGTTTGTGCTCACTCTCTCTCTCTACAAATAAATAAGATCTTAAAAAAAAAAAACAACGAGTAGGTAGATATTTGCTTGGGATTTGGAGAAATGAGAAGATGCTGGTGAAAGCCCACAAACATTCAGTTAGTTATAAGATTAATGAGTTCTGGGAACTTATGTACAACATGGTCAATACAGTTAATTCTATTATGTTGTATACTTGAATGTTGACAACAGTGTATATAGTAAATGTTCCTACAACAAAAATAAATGATAGCTTTGTGAAGTGATGGATGTATTTACAAAATATTATAGTGGTCATTTATATATATATATATAATATTTATATAAATTATATAAATTTTATAAATATATATATAATTTATATATATATACATATATATGTGTGTGTGTGTGTGTATAATCACCAAGTTGAATGCTTAAACTTTCACAATTTTGTATGTCAATTGTATTTCAATAAAACTGGATAAATGAGGAAAAAATATTCTTATGTCTCTGTCTTCTATTTGCATTTCAAATGTCAGCTCCTTCCAGTGGAACACTCCCCATAAAAAATAAATAAAACACAGTACCAGGATGAAACCCATTATGAATATGTCAATGGGAAGGTCAGTCAATAGGAAAACAGTATCTACATAAGGATGCCATGAAGATAGCATCAGTGATGCAACAGTTCTTAGCTCCATTAATCAATGAGTTACATACAAAGTCCCTGCTCTCTGAGGCATCTGGAATGAAAAGATTTTATTTCTTTTAATTTTTCTTATACTAGGAATGGTGATCATTAGGCAAGGGGTGGGGGGAAATACTTACCTTTGGTTGAAAGCCTGGCCCTTTGAAGGAGAATTTCCATAACTGCCCAGTACACACATAAGTCAGTCTCACTGTCTTCTCTGAGATCATTCCACTGCTGAAAGGGAAAGTGGAAATGAAAAATTTCAGATTGAAATTCACACCAGTGGTAGACTGTTTGCAGAGAAGGCCCCAAATCCTTGTATTTCTCTATAGCTATGTCTTTGGAAATGTGGCCAACACATTCCCTCAGGTGGTGGAGACTTTTCCTCCACCTTATATCTGGGCTGGGTTAGGATTTTTTATTTGCTGTGGCTAGCGGAATATGGTAGGAGTGACAGTGGACCTTAGAGCCTTGGTGTATTTCTGCTGCTCTTTCTTGGAACTCTGTCTTGAAAAAGTGAATTAAGCTAGGTGGGTGACCAGAGGAAGTGAGGACAGGTGGAGCAGAGCTATGTTGTCAAAGCCAAGGCCACCCTAGCTCAGCTAGAACAAGCTAGCTAAGCCCCAAGTATATTAGGATGCCCGGAAGAGATCAGAAGATCTCCCTCAGCCAACATACAGCTGGTTCAAGCCTCTTGAGGAAAGCAACAGAGATTAGAACAATCCATCACCATACAATTCCACTTTATAGTATAGACATTATAGCAAGGCATTTGTTTTCAGGATGTCTTGGTATGCAGCAACATTCATAATCATTCAGTTATTTAAGTTTATTTTGGATAATTGTTAAAAAGAGCCTCTTAGGGCTCATTCAGTTGGGCTTCCAACTCTTGGTTTCAGCTTAGATCATGATTTCCAGCTCCAGGGATGATCCCCAACTTTGGGTTCCATGCTCAGCTAGGAGTCTGCTCGATTCACTCTCAATCTCCTTCTGTCCCATCCCTTTTTCTTGCTCTCTATCAGATATAAGTAAATCTTAAATGGTGTGTGTTGTGATGAGCACTGCATGTTATATGCAAGTAATGAATCATTGGACACCACTACAAAAATTGATGATGTACTATATGTTGGCTAACTGAACACACACAAAAAAGGGTGACCCTAATGAAGATCTTTTTTGCATACCAAGAAGAGTTTGGAAGGATATTAATTTTTGTGGAGAATAAATATTGCCCCAGAATCACATAATTAGGAAGAAATCCCTGCTCTTTGTCCTGTTGAGACATCTTGATTTTAGCCCAAAGAGATTCATTTTTGGCACTGACCTCCAGGACTAGAAGAGTATAAATTTGTTTTTGTTAAACCCTCAGTGTGGTAATTGGTGATAGCAGCAATAAAAAGGGACAAAGACATTTCTCCAATAAAATTTTTTTGAAGAAGCCGAATTTAAGTCTCTCAAATAATTCACTTAGCTTCTTTGGGTAAGAGCATTTTGAGCTGGAACCCTACCTTAAGGACAAGAAATATTTTTTTCATTGCAGAGTTTACTGCAGTCAGATCAAGAAAAAACTTATTTTGTGGGTCATTGCTAGGATATGGACATGGCTTTTTGATAGAGAGTAAGTCCTTATAGTGAAATGTTATAATTATGAGATTTAAATCTAAAGTCGCTTTGGAGATATTCAGCCTAATTAGCTGATACAGAGGAGTTCTCCTTGCATAAATGTCATTGTGATTCTGTCTTTGAGGCCTCTGGGCACTTAGGCAGGAAAAGTGATCCATTGTGAAAATTCAGGCCACATGTTCTCTAATTTTGGGGTCTAAATTTCTACATTTCTAGCAGTCCACGGGAAAGCAAGTGCTCATTCTTTCCATTTATTTACCCTCCAAATTTCTCTCAAGCTTTCTTTCAACACAATAGACAGATATAATGAGCTATAATGAGGATTATGAGCCTTGTGCATGTACATCCATGCATGTGAGTGTGTTTTCTTGAAATAAATATGTATATGAATATACATATATTTACATACACACAACCCTTAATCTTAAACTTTTTTGGACCCAACAAAGTATTTCATATTTCATCTTGCCTTACAACATTCCTTGAAGTTATGTTTATGATTCAATATTGTCTTCAGAAGAAAGTGAAGGTGGAGGGATTACACCCTAACAATTGCATAATGAAGTAGTTAGAGCTTACTGTGTACCTTCTTGAGTTCTGTGGACATGGAATGATGCAGTATATACCCATGATTTTTCAGCGACTCTTTCAATTCCCAAAGTTGTATACTTTAAATATGTACAGTTTATCACATTAATAATGCTCCAGTAAAGTAATGAGAATTTAAAAAATTCTAGTAGTGCTTATGACTCAGGGCAGATCTGGAGCACAGGTAGCTGAGCCACACCTTTCCAGGTGGGAGAGGTCTCTTCCAAGTGTGGAAAAGCAAAGTTTCACATCTGCATGTTAAAATAGTGGAATTAGATTAAGACCATTCACATTTCATAAACTCATTTATTTTGTATCTAGAAGATTATGTACATATTTGAAAGGAGTAAAATGGCATAAATTGGTTCAAGATGGAAGAGCACTACAGCCACATGCCTCCTGGATGACCCTTAGAAACACAATGTAGAGAGTAAAAACTGACTTCAGACTCATGAGAAGCCCTGCACAGATCAGAACAACTTTCTACCCTACAATCCCCTTCTATAATAAAGACATTATATTAGCCATTTTTTAGAATTCATTTATTTACATGAGAGAGAGAGAGATAGAGAGAGAGGGAGGGAACATAACCTAGAGAGAGGCCATGGTGGAAGGTGGTAGTGAAAGAAGTAGAGGGAGAAACAGGCTCCCTGCTGAGTAGGGAGCTCAATACCAGGACCTCTGGATCATGATCTGAGCCAAAGGAAGATGCTTAACCAACTGAGTTACCCAGGCCTCCGTATACTAGGCCATTTTATTTTAGGGTGCTTTGTATGTAGCAATAGCTAAGTGATATAATAATCAAATCAGGCAGAGCATATAGCATTTGTAATGATCTGATTCTTTTTATTCTAAGCCTTTTTTTATGATACTTGAAATTAGCTTTCAAGACTCTGTTCTTCAAGTTTATCTCATGTATTGTAAAAATGACGTCAGGATTCCTGGGTGGCTCAGTACCTTAAGTGGCTGCCTTTGGCTGAGGTCAGGATCCCAGAACCCTGGGATCCAGTCCTGCATCAGGCTCACTAATCATCAGGGAGTTTGCTTCTCCCTCTCCCTGCCTACCACTCTCCCGGCTTGTGCTCCATCTCTCTCTCTCTCAGATTAAAAAAATCTTTAAAAAATAAATAAAAAATAAAAATGACTCCATTGAGGCTCCTTTGAGGTAACATGGAAAAGTTTGAAGGACAAGTCTGTGCACAAAACTTGTGACTCTGGGTCACATCATGGACAGGAATCCAAGCTTGCTGGTAAGTCATCCTGTGGTTATGGGGATGATATATAATATATGATAATGATACTGTTTATTCACTGGCACTTTAGAGGTTATGGCAAAATTTTGAATAGTGGGAAATATTTCATTTAGAGAAATGGAAGGATCAGAATCCAAAAAAAAAAAATTTAATGAAACCCTAAACATGCCACCAGTTTTTCATCTTAATGAACATACTTTACAAATGGATTCTGATATTCCATAATTCAACGAATAGATGGAGTGCCTGTAATAAATGTATGCTTTAATATTTTGCTTTATCACATTTAAAGCCAAGGTTGAGGGGTGCCTGGGTGGCTCAGTTGGTTAGGCAGCTGCCTTCAGCTCAGGTCATGATCCTGGAGTCCCGGGATCGAGTCCCACATCAGGCTCCCAGCTCCTTGGGGAGTCTGCTTCTCCCTCTGACCTTCTAGCCTCTCATGCTCTCTCTCACTGTCTCTCTCTCAAATAAATAAATAAATAAATCTTTAAAGCCAAGGTTGATTCTAAGGCCATATTTTATCATTCTATTTTATCCATATCTGTCTTTCTGTATATATTCCACTTGGAGAATGTATTTTTTTATCATTTTTTTTGCTAGAGACTATGGTAGGCATGATGGACATAAGCTGTGTAACAATAGGATCCTAATGTATAGAAAAATCTCCATGAACAGCTACAACCACCAGTACATCTAAGTATCCATTCTTAGGCAGAACAGTAAAGATAGCGATATACAAAGGAATGATGTTCATGAGAGGGAAGCGCAGTGGTCTTAGATTTTCCTCTATTATAAATTTATATAAATAGCTGGGGTGGCCAAGGGTAGATTTTACATAGTAGTATTCAGTCAAACTAAAGAAACTGTACTTAGTATGATGTATTTTATTTGAGAAGAAATTATTCTTTTTTTTCAAAGATTATATTTATTTACTTGACAGAGATCACAGGTAGTCAGAGAGGCAGGTAGAGAGAGAAAGGAGGAAGTAGACTCCCCACTGAGCGGAAAGTTCAATGCAGGGCTCCATCCCAGAACCCTGGGACCATGACCCAAGCTGAAGACAGAGGTTTTAACCCACTGAGGCACCCAGGTGCCCTGAGAAGAAACAATTCTTAACAGATTCATGGAGTCCTTTGAGTAAGTGAGAATGTCCAAATATTTCACATTTGAGATTAGGAATGAAATTGAGAGAGCAGGATAATGACAAAGGGAAAATCTCTTGGATATCAAAGTTATCACAAAGCTTAATAAACTGAGTTGTGTAAATTATGCAGAGAGGTTAAAAAAATAGAAATTCCCAGAAAAAAAATAGAAGAGGCATGTTCCACTTTCACAATCTGATCAGTGTATCTCTACATGTGGAACAGGCTTTGGGCCCTGCAGTCATGGGCACTTCTTCAGTGCCAGGACAATTACCCCTTTTAGAGCTGTCATCCTAGAGAGTCTGATCAGAGCCTCCTTTATGTCTTTATTCCTCAGGCTGTAGATGAACGGGTTCAGCATGGGTGTAACAACCGTGTACATAACTGAGGCTACTGTATTTGAGTGGGAGCTCTTGGTAGCAGCAGAGCTAAGGTACACTCCTAGGCTCGTACAGTAAAATAAGAAGACAACTGAGAGGTGAGATGTACAGGTGGAAAATGCTTTATACTTGCCCTGAGCTGATGAGATCCTACATATAGAGGAAACAATCTTAGAGTAAGAGAAAATGATACCAATGAAGGGACCAACAGCCAGCAACATGGCTGCAAAATACATCACTATATTATTGAGAAAGGTGTCAGAACATGCAAGATGGATCATCTGATTGAGTTCACAGAAAAAGTGGGGGATTTCCACCTCTGTGCAGAAGGACAACCGTAACACCATGGAAGCATGTAGTAAGGAGTGAAAGATACTCAGGACCCAACATACCAGAACCAGCAGACCACAAAGCCAGGGGTTCATGATGATTGTGTAGTGCAGTGGGTGACAGATGGCCACAAAGCGGTCATAAGCCATCACACTCAAGAGGACCATGTCTAATCCTGTAAACAGCATAAAAAAATACATCTGTGTGATGCAGCCTGCATAGGTTATGACTTTGCTCTGAGTCTGGATGTTCCACAGCATCTTCGGGATGGTGGTGGAGGTGAAACAGATGTCTACAAAGGACAGGTTGGCCAGGAAGAAGTACATGGGGTTGTGGAGGTGGGAATCAGAGCTGACAGCCAGGATGATGATCAGGTTTCCAAACACAGTGATGAGGTACATGGAGAGGAAAAGCCCAAATATGAGGGGCTGCAGTTCTGGTTTCTCTGAAAATCCCAGAAGCTGGAACTCTGAAATTCTTGTATTGTTTCCTAAGTCCATGTGTTGGAGGTGACTACCAGCACAGAGGGAAATAACAGAATTAATTTTTACAGAAATAGTTCTTGCTCACATTGTGGAAATGCAACAATTTATATTTTCCAGTCAAGAAAGTAATCGCAGTATTTTGTGAATCGATTTGGGCCCCTTAAGAGGATCCCTAGTTCTCTCTGATTAGGAATTTTCATCACAACATCAGGTGTTTCCCTAAAAGGTCAGGTATTTTACAGTTTCAGTAAGAAAATATTTCATGCATTTGAAAAATATATATAATGTCAACAAAGTTTTGGAAATTCTAGGCATGAAGCAGTGGGTGTTGAAAAGAAAAAGTCCCTACAATTCAATGATGGTGATAGGGCAGATGCATATGTAAAGATTAAATAATCATGAGATGGGGAGAGATGATATGAACAGAACAAAAGCAAGTTAAGGGAGAGAATGTGTCAGGTGTTATGTTGGGTGTTCAGTCAAGGTTGTCTAAGAAGGTGACATTTGAAATGAGACTTCATGGAAGAGTGGGTGGATGACAGAAGTTCTTCCTGATAGAGGAAACAGCTTGTGCAAAGGCCCCGAGGAAGTGCTTCTGTCAGAAAATCAAGGCTCAAAAGGAAGCCTGTGTGTTGAAGGGAATGGATAATAGTGATGAGAGGTGGTGGCAGTGAATTTTGTAGAATCACGTGGCCTCATACCTGATTAACATTCAAGACACAGGGACTTCCTTGTCCACACTGTGCACCTCTTCCTTTTTATGATCTGGTTGCATCAGCCTCCTGTCCATTGAACATCCCCTCCTTAGTATCTTCTGTTATTGAATTTGGCCTATGTATTATAATTGGCACCTTGCAATAGAGGAGCCTGTGTAACCCTGCTCTGAGGACTGCTTTCACTCATCAAGATGTCCACATGCATGTGCACAAACACACACACGGTTTCACCTACATACAACAGAGCACACCGGGTCCTCCTTGTGTGTGCTACTTCTAAGTCCTTCTTACCTTTCCCCACCCACTCCAACACAGTGTTTAGGATACGAATGCATATGTATCATATTACCTTTCCCATAAAGAATGTAGAAATAGTACCCAGAAATTCCTATTCAGAGCTTCCCAGGGACAAATCATCTTGGGGCTCCATTTTGGAATGGCCACTTTCTGACCTGTGTGTAAAGAAACATAAAAAATTGTGTTCAATATTCAGGATCTTTTCTGGTTTCATACACATTTTAGATAAATTGCTCCAGCTCTGTGAAGAATGCTGATGGTATTTTGATAAGGATTAATCTGTGTATATTACTTTGGTTAGCATAGACATTTTAATAATATTTGTTATTCCAAGAAAGGGGAACCCTCCTACACTGTTGGTGGGAATGCAAACTGGTGCAACCACTCAGGAAAACAGCATGGAGGTTCCTCAAAAAGTTGAAAATAGAACTCCCTTATGACCCAGTAATTGCACTACTGGCTATTACCCTAAAGATACAAATGTAGTGATCCAAAGGGGCATGTGCACCCAAATGTTTATAGCAGCAATGTCCACAATAGCCAAACTATGGAAAGAACCTAGATGTCCATCAACAGATGAATGGATAAAGAAGATGTGGTATATCTATATCTATATAGATATATAGATATATATGTATGCATATATTACATATATAATGCAGCCATCCAATGAAATGAAATGTTGCCATTTGCGATCACGTAGATGGCACTAGAGTTATGCTTAGTGAAACAAGTCAATCAGAGAAAGACAACTATCATATGATCTCCCTGATATGAGGAAGTGGAGATGCTACGGGGGGGTTGGGGGATAGGAAAAGAATAAATGAAAGAAGATGGGATTGGGAGGGAGACAAACAATAAGAGCCTCTTAATGTCACAAAACAAACTGAGGGGGGGAAGGGGGTAGGGAGAGGGTGGTAGGGTTATGGACATTGAGGTGGGTATGTGCTATGGTGAGTGCTGTGAAGTGGGTAAACCTGGAGATTCACAGACCTGTACCCCTAGGGCTAATAATACATTATATGGTTACAAAAAATTAAAAAAATGTTTGCTCTCCAATCCATGTGTATGGAATGTTTTCCAATTCTTTGCGCCTTCCTCAATTTCTTTCACAAGTATTCTACCCTTTTCAGACTACAGATATTTTACCTCTTTAGATAGGTTTCTTCCTAGATAACTTATGGTTTTTGGTACAACTGTAAACAGCTAAGAGACACATGAAGAAATGTCTATATCACTCATCATCAGGCAAGTACAAATCAAAACTACAGTGAGATACCACCTCACACTGTTCACAGAGGCTAAAATTAACAACTTGTTCAACAGATTTTAGCCCATATGTAGAGAAAAGGGAACCCCCTCACACTGTTTGTGGGAATGCAGACTGCTGCAGACATTCTGGAAAACAGTATGGAGGATTCTGAAAAAATTCAAAATAGAGCCACCATGCAGAAATTGCACTGCTTGGTATTTCTGCAATGGATACAAACATAGTGATTCAAAGGGGCACATGTATCTCCATGTTTATAACAGCCATGTCCACAATAGGCAAAATATGGAAAAAGCCCAGAAGTCCATCCACAGATGAGTGGATAAAGATATAATATTACTTGTAATCTTGTAATATTACAATATAATGTAATATTACTTGGCCACTTTAAAGAATCAAATTTTACCATTTGCAAAGATCTGGAGGGAGGTAGCATGTATTATGCTAAACAAAATAAGTCAGAGAAAGACAAATACTATACGATTTCACTCATAAGTGGATTTTAAGAAACAAAATGAATAAACATAGTGTAAGGGAAGGAAAAAAAAAGATAAATACAGGGATGGAGGGAGACCATAAGATCCTTTATAATAGTACAGAAACTGATGGTTGCTGGAGAGGAGGTCGGTGGGGGATGATGGGATACTTGGGTGATGGTCATTGAGGGCACTTGATGGAATGAATACTGGGCATTATATGCGACTGATGAATCACTAAATTCTACCTCTGAAACTAATAATACACTATATGTTCATTAAATTGAATTTAAATAAAAACTTTTTAAAAAGCAACAGCAAAAAACTGTGTTTAATAAATAGAGAGATAGGGAGAGACAGAGGGAGGGAGAAATGAGATGGACATAAAGAGTAAAATGATCTAATAAGCTCAGTTTTTCTGATAGACTACAAGGAAGGAAAGCTTCCTTGGTGCTAGTGGCATCCAGTTTTGCTTACATACCATTTTTAATCAGCAAAAATAATAAGAGCAAAATAAGATTTGTTCACAACACAAAGTAGTGACATCTTTATGGTGTGGATAACATTATAGATTGAACATCACAAGAGAAAAATAAACCAACATTTCACAAAACTTGGGCATTTTTATTACCAGAGAGCAGACCGAAGAAGACATTTTTATTTTACTTCCTGTGCCTATTCCATATTTATTTGACCCCTGGTTTTTTGTTTGGTTCCATAGAGAATGAGGTGAACCTTTTATCACTTTTCTTTTGTGGTATCTTTTTGTTTTTATTTGTCATTCTTAGCCTTTGGGTACAATCACTTTTTTGATGAGTCTGATGAACACAATGGGTCAATGTTCTTGTCCAACATGCAAGACTGTGAAATTCTATTCACCCGGAGGCAATCTATCCTCTTACTCTAAATACTCCTTGTGTGACTTATCTAGGTCATTAAATCAGACTCACATTTATCTCACTGTGATCTTGTCTGTCACTGTGAGGTAAGAACCAAAGGTGCAGGGACATCACCTGTGTTGTTCATGTTTTTCTTTATGGGTGTGGATGTATATGCACTTATATAGAAACAAATTGAAAAAAAGGGACATTATGAATTCCAGAGAATGACAGAGGAGGTAAAACCAGGTTAAGGAGAGCAGTTTCTGTACCACTGCATTCAACAACATTGAAGGGAGTTTTGAGAACTAACTGAAACAGGATCTACAGGAGCAGTAATTCTACAAAATCAACATGGATGAATATTAAAACTCCCCATGACATTGAAATAAATGTGTATTACATATAAGTTATTAGAAATTTTTGGAACATAGCATATGCTCTTTTAGTATATGTTGAATGAACCAGGAATTAGGTTTCATTATATATGGACATTTAATACACGACAGAGCTGCATTTGGATTTAGTTGGAAAAGATTGAATTGTTGAATGGAAGTTGGCACAAACATCTTTCTCCATGGAAGGAATTTCAGTGGTTCCTTAATTCACACATCTTACAAAAACTAGAAGGAGTAGACTCTTGGTATAAGAATAACCATTCTATCTTCAATACACATCTAGAATGAAATGAAATCCACAGGTGGGCAAACCATAATTTAGGCAAAAATTTCAGAAGTAAGAAGAAAGCATATTTAACTAAATAAAATTTAAAACTATTTCATGGCCAACAATATCTAACTAAAAGTCAATAGAGAAACAGATTTACAATAATTATTTGAAATGCTGATAATTATAAATAGGCACAAAACACGTGAACATATAATAATACTAGATAAATGAACATGGTGATCAAATATATGAGTCTTTGCTGGGCCTCAGTAATAGTTTACAAGATCAACAGAAATCTCTTTCACACTCTTCACCCTCAAGGAGCTGCCACATTGCTTGGGTTGGTATTTTTAATCAAGTAGCAAATGGGTATTCTCTAACTTTGCTGTCACAGTTGTGAAGTGTTACAATGTCTTGGAGAAGCTCTGAAGACAGAAATATTAAAAACATAGACATTCTTTGGAGTGGCTGGCTGGCTCATTCAGTAGAGCATGAGACTCTTGAACTTGGGGTTGTAAGTTTAAGCTCCATATTGAGTGTAGGGATTACTTAAAAAAACTCAATATTTTTTATTATTTTTAATTTTTTTATTATGTTATGTTAATCACATACAGTACAGCATTAGTTTTTGATGTAGTGCTCCGTGATTCATTGCTTGTGTATAACACCTAGTGCTCCATGCAATACATGCCGTCCTTAACACTCATCACTGGGCTAACCCATTCCCCCACCCCACTCCCTTCTAAAACCTTCAGTTTGTTTCCTGAGTCCATAGTCTCTCATGGTTAATCTCTCCCTCTGATTACTCTACCCTTTCATTTTTCCCTTCCCTCTCCTAATGTCCTCCATGCTATTCCTTATGTTCCACAAATAAGGGAAATTAAATGATAATTGGCTTTCTCTGCTTGACTTATTTCGCTTAGTATAGTCTCCTCCAGTTCCTACAACATTGTTGCAAAAGTTGGATATTCACTCTTTCTGATGGCTGAGTAATAGTATTTTTTAGAAATATGGATATGATTTAACTGAGGATTTCTCAGTCTTTGCACTATGTGCATTCAGGGCTAGATCCTTCTCTGTGGTGTGCTGTGTCCTATGTATTATAGGGTGTTTAGAGGGACCCTGGCCACCAAACACCCCTTCCCAGTGTGACAGCCCAAAATGACTCTGAATATTGCTCAATATCCCCAGGGCACAAAATCACCTTTGTTTAAGAAAGATAAGTTTAACTACTTAAAAAGTATTTTGTGGCATATATATTCAATAATATTTCTCATTAATATGTAATAATAATTTAATGAAGAAAATAACTTAAGGAAGAAAAATAAAAAACATCAAAAGTGTAAATAACACAGTTATACTATGAAATGTCATGCTGGCATTGAAATAATGAGTCAGTTTTACACTGGTTGACTAGAGGGTTGTGTATAAGATACTCTTGAGTCAGATGAAGTCCAGGAGAAGAGCTAGATAAAATGGTTGTGCTAGAACATTAAGAGTAATTAAAATATATGTAGATGTCTTTTTCAAACATTCAAACTTAAAGTGTTTATATTTCCACAGCATAGAATAATTTTAAAGAAAATGAATACTTTTGAAAGAAAGAACAGTGAAACTGCACTTATGTTAAGCAGAGTGTCTAAAAACAACTGTCTGAAATGAAATTGAACAAAGACTCCAAACCAACTTCTGATCAAAAAGATTTAAAAGAGTAATAATTTAATGAACTTACATGGGTCCAAATTTAAATTAGATTGCCAAGGACTAGGGCATAAAAGAATTTTAAAAAGTCTTTTAATGTGGAGAAAGCAGTATCTAAGGTTTTAGTTTCATCTCATATAAAGAGATATGGGACAAGCATGGTTATGGAAGGCAAAGGTTCTTCTCGGTCAAACATAAATAAGGATTCCTTTCAAGTGATGGAATTTATATTTTAGAAATAGGTCCAATGATAAAAGACCAAAAGGGACAGTAAGATATACAGAGACATGAACACTATTTGGAATGTAAATATAATGGATGATTTGTGAGCAATATGTGTGCAGAAGGACATTGACTTTCTTGGAAACACAGGTATCAACAAGCAAAGAATATTAAGATGACAGATCAATTATCCCAACAAAACAAACAAACAAACAAACAAACAATTAGAAATCAGTGGAGGGAATATATTACGAGTAACTCAGAATCACACGAAATTCATACACTCTCACACATTCTGCACAAATATATCTACAGATACATAAAAATGAAACGGAAAGTAGCTACATTGGTGATATAAAGCAATACTTTGCTTAAAAGAATACGATAAAAACAAGAATAAAACCACTCCAACTCCGTTATGCAAACATCAAGGACTCGCACAATTTTCAATGTAGGAAGTGTGTCGCTAGCTAATTTAGGATATATTCAGGCTCACAGGTAATGAGGTAATTGCAAAGGAAGCTCATTAGCATCCCCCTTTTCACATAATACATGTAAAAAGTTTCATTTGAACACTCAAGAGAGAGGAGGTACTGTGATATGTATGTTTCATGTACTGCTCTTGCACAGATGAACCAGGGAGATTCTATCATCTGGATTTTCTCTTCAGTATGGAAATGTAGTTTAGTATGTTCTATATTACACATGAAAAGACATGTCCTCACTTCACTGTCTATCCCTCCACAACTAACACTTAACTTTTCTACTCTGGTTAATTACAATGATCCTTGGTTTCAGGTTCTACTTCTATGCTTCCCATCCCCCACATGATTGGATTTTCCTTACTATGATTTACTTGTTAAGGCTGAACTTTGCATTTCTGAGTTCCATGTTCACTTCTATTTTTAGCATTATAAATACATAAGTGAATCAACCAATAATTTTCTTAATCAAGCCAGCAGACAGCCACAGCAAACTCTCTGCTCTGGGCCCTCATATTGGCCCTCAGATGACCTCAGATAAATGCTGTTGACTTTCATTCTCAGACCAAATTCGGTCCCTACTGGGCAGTAAAACTCATCTGGATTTAGTCTCCGTGAGGAAGGTCTCCACATGAAAATCAAAATACCTTTCTGGTTGTTAGATGTATGAAGCTCTGTCCCCACACAAGAGAGCAGGAATGAGTCAGATTCCTGTGCCCCATCCAGACTCAGGACTGAACAAGAAAAGACCAGGTCTTGTCCAGTCTGAGGTTTCCCATGCTGTGGGACTGCAGCAGAGGAGGTATTTACAGCTGCTTCAGTCTACTCATTAGGCACATTTCCTTCTTGTTTCTCCCACCTTTAGGGACATGATTTCCCTGCGGCACAGTAGTCTGGACAGAGAGGAAAATTTTCCTGTTGACTTTCTGTTCCTAGGAAACCAGGTGATAAGCCAGGTGAAGTCAGTTTTCTTACTCTTTTTCTATATCTTCTTCTGTCTTTCAGGGATCTAAACTCACAGCACATCATCCCACTCCTGAGTGAATGTTTTCTCCTGTTTCCAACCGAGGAATCAACCCTGACTAGGTCCACTGACTTGTGGAGACACAACCCCTGATATCTCTAGAATGCTACTTTTACCGTTTTTAAACAAAGATGAAAAAATTGTTCCTTTAATATAAAATCCTGGCCACTAATCTCACAATTCTATCTCAAGTTCACAGATATGGCTTATAATTTCACTATAAAATATTTGTTACTTATAAGAGATATATTTAGATCTTTCTGTACACATAATCTGAGTTTAGCACCTTCCAGGAGTTGTCTAATTTAATATTGATACAAGTCCATTCTGTGGTGAAGCACTAGTGTGAACTTCATTCCATATGGAGAAGTGGTGCTTGAAGAATTTAGTGTTCTTCTCAAAGTTATCATTGCAGAAAGGGATGGGTGCTGATTTCACTCTGTCAGGATGCTCCCAGGATTCAAACTCTGATGCAGTGGTCCCAACCAGAGGTAATTCTTTTTCCCTGGCATTGCTAGCAATGTCTGAGGGATGCTGGTAAATACCTCCAAGGAGCAGGACAGCTCCCAAAGCAAAAAATGAGAGTACCTCAAAGGTCAAATTGAGAATGTGAGAAAATGTACTCTAGATCAGCACTTTCTAACTTCATATTGCTAGGAATCATCTAGGATTCTAACTTAAATGCAGACTCTGTTTAGTGGGTGCAAGTGGGCCCAGGAATGAACATTTCTAAGAAGCTCCTGAGTGATGTTGATGCTGCAGGTCATAGTCTGTGGGCCACTCTTTGAGTAGCAAGGCTATTGTCCTGTGATAGTGGAAGGCATGCAGATGATTTTAGGGGTTCTTCATGAAAAAAATGTGTTTGCATAAAATTTTGAACAAGTGGATCCAGTCACATTGGAGACTGTGATAAAATCTGTGTTTATTTCATTTATATATGGACCCTTGAGTGAAACCAAATAAAATACTTTTAGAAAAGACTTTGGTTTGGCAGAATAAGATCCTCTTTCACTAGTCCATATTCTGATTAATGGAAATATTGAATATGTTATTTTGTTTAGTAAGTGGAAGTTTAAGGTAACAAATGAAACAAGGCTGCTAATCAGCTGTACTTAAACTAAGATTGGCCAAGAATATGCAAGTGGAACTAACATAATCACCCTTGTCCTCTGAATGTGGGACAGGAAGGCAGAATAGTTGGATCAGAGAGAGATGTGAAGATGCCTCATTGCTGCATTTTGAAGATGGAGAAAGGGCAAAGAGCCAAAGAATGCCTGTTGTCACTAGAAACTGCAATAGGAAAGAAAGGAGTCTTTTCCTAGAGCATTTTCAGGAACCAGGCCCTGAAGTCACGTTGATTTTAGCCCACTAAATCTTAGCTCAGGCTTCTGACCTCCAAGACAGTAAGAGCATAAATTTGTTTCTTTGAAGCCTCTATTGTGGTGATTTGTTACAACAGATAGGAATGTAATATAGACATTTATCCAATAAAGATTTTTTGGGAGCATCTGGGCGGCTCAGTGGGTTAAACCCTCTGACTTCAGCTCAGGTCATAATCCTAGGGTCCTGGGATTGAGCCACGCATCAGGCTCTCTGTCAGTGGGGAGCCTGCTTCCCCCTCTCTCTGCCTACCTCTCTGCCTACTTGTTATCTCTCTCTCTCTCAAATAAACAGATAAAATCTTTAGAAAAAAATTGTTTAGGGGAAAGTGAATTTTAGTCTCTCAGTCAATTAATTTCTCTTCTGTTGGGTTAGGGCATTGTGTGTTGAAATCCAATATTACATGTAATAAAAATATTAAAGTGAATCTGGAGCTTCTGTTCCATTGTTGAAATGGAACGTGAAAAGTGAATTCTCCATTTCTAAAATATAAATATGAGTTCTTTCTTTCTTTTTTCCTAATAAAGATTGCATTGAATATGTATATTGCTATGGGTAGCACACACTTTTTTTTATTGTGTTATGTTAGTCACCATAAAATACATCATTAGTTTTTGATGCAGTGTTCCAAGATTCATTGTTTATGTACAGTACTCAGTGCTCTATGTAATATGTGCCCTTCTGAATACCCACCACCAGGCTCACCCAACCCCCCACCCCCCTCCCCTCCCAAACCTTCAGTTTGTTTCTCAGAGTCCACAGTCTCTCATGGTTCATCTCCCCTCTGATTTTCCCCACTTCACCTTTCCTTACCTTCTCCTAATGTCCTCCATGTTATTTCTTATGTTCCACAAGTAAATGAAACCATATGATAATTGACTTGCTCTGTTTGACTTATTTCACTTAGCATAATCTTCAATCCCGTCCACGTTGATACAAAAGTTGGGTATTCATCCTTTCTGATTGAGGCATAATATTCCATTGTATATATGGACCACATCTTCCTTATCCATTCGTCAGTTGAAGGGCATCTTGGTTCTTTCCACATTTTGGCAATTGTGGCCATTGCTGCTATTTACATTGGGGTACAGATAGTCCTTCTATTCACTACCTCTGTATCCTTGGGGTAAATACCCAGTAGTGCTATTGCAGGGTCATAGGGTAGCTCTATTTTTAATTTCTGAAGGAATCTCCACACTGATTTCCAAAGATGCTGTGCCAAGTTGCATTCCCACCAACACTGTAAGAGGGTTCCCCTTTCTCCACATCCTCTCCAACATGCATTGTTTCCTGACTTGTTAATCTCTGCCATTCTAACTGGTATAAGGTAGTAACTCAATGTGGTTTTGATTTGAGTTTCTCTGATGGTTAATGATGATGAGGATTTTTTCATGTGTCTGCTAGCCATCTTCTCTATCTTCGTTGGGGAAGTCAAGAGCCAAAACCTAGATAAGCATGTAAAAAAATGGACAGGAGACATGAACAGCATAGACTTTTAAATGCTATTTGTTCTTCCAATCCATGACACAATCTAAATTTAGACCTAGAAGAACTGGAAAAAGAATAAGGAAGAAAGCCTAAGTCCAGTAGAAGAACATAAATAATGAAGATTAGAGCAGAAATCGATGACATAGGAACAACAACAACAACAACAAGAAGAACCCAGTAGAAGAGATCAATGAAACAAGCTTGTTAATTAATTAATTAGATAGTTTATTTATTTATATTTTCAGTGTTATAAAATTCATTGTTTATGCACCACACCCAATACTCCATGTAATATGTGCCTTCCATAATACCCACTACCAGGCTTATTCAACCCCTTACCCCAATCCTCTCCAAACCTTCAGTTTGTTTCTCAGAGTCCGTAGTCTCTCATGGTTTGTATTTTTGTTATGTTCAGTTAGCCATTGAATAGTACAGTATTGGCTTTTGATGTAGTGTTCAACAATTCATTAGTTGCATATAACAACCAGTGCTCATGACAACACATGCCCTCCTTAATACCCATCACCTGGCTACCCAGTCCCCGAACTTAATCCCATCTGAAGCCCTCAGTTTATTTCCTGGAGTCCATAGTCTCTCATGGTTCATCTAGGTCGCTGATTTCTCACCCTTCATTTTTCCCTCACTTCCCCTATGGTCCTCCATGCTATTCTTTATGTTCCACATATCAGTGAAACCATACAATAATTGTCTCTCTCTGCTTGACTTATTTTACTTAGCCTCATCCCCTCTAGTTCCATCTATGTCGACACAAGTGGTAGGTATTCATCCTTTCTGGTGGATGGGTAATATTCCATTGTATATATGTACACATCTTCTTTTTCCATTCATCTTTTGAAGGGCATTTGAGCTCCTTCCACAGTTTGTTTGTTGTGGGTATAGCTGCAATGAACATTGGGGTGCATGTGCTCTTTCTTTTCATTACATCTATATTTTTGGGTTAAATACCTGGAAGTGCAATTGCTGGGTTGTAGGGTAGCTCTATTTTTAACATATTGAGGAACTTCTGTACTGTTTTCCAGAGTAGCTGTACCAGCTTTCATTCCCACCAACAGTGTAAGAGGGTTCTCCTTTCTCCACATCCTTGCCAACATTTGTTGTTTCCTCTTTTGTTAATTTTTGCCATTCTAACTGGTGTAATGTGGTCTTGCATTGTGGTTTTGTTTTGTATTTCCCTGATGGCTAGTCATGTTGAAAATTTTTTTCATCTGTCTTTTAGTTATTGGTATGTCCTCTTTGGAGAAGTGTCTGTTCATGTCTTCTGCTCATTTTTGGACGAGATTACTTGTTTTTTTGAATGTTGAGTTTGAGATATTCTTTATAGGTCTTGGATACCTTTGTCTTCCCAAATATATCACAAATATCTTCTTCCATTCTGTGGGTTGCCTCTTAGTTTTGTTCACTGTTTCCTTTGCTGTGAAGATTTTTTATCATAACAAAGTCCCCAAGTTCATTTTTGTTTTTGTTCCCCTTGTCTTTGGATATGTGTCTTGAAAGAGTTTGCTGTAGTCAATGCTGAATAGGTTAGAGTCTATGTTCTTTTCTAGGATTTTGATAGATTCCTGTTTAACATTGAGGTCTTTCATCCATTTTATCTTTGTGTATGGCATATGAGAATGCTGAGTTTCCTTCTTCTCTATGTGTCCAAAAGGCAGAGATGACCCCTTCCAATAGGGTCAACAAAAATAGACCAATACCCAGAATATAATATTAAATATTGCTAATCATAGAGCCAAGGGAAACTATCCCAAGAGCACCCAGGAGCAAGAGCTTTCTTATGTATGAAGGGAGGCACATCAGAATAACATCAGACCTGTCCACAGAGACCTGGCAAGCCAGAAGGTGCTGTAAAGACATATTCAGGGTACTAAATGAGAAGAACATGCAGCCATGAATGCTTTATCCAGAAATGCAGTCATTCAGAATGGATGAAAGAAAAAGAGCTTCCAGGACAGGCAGAACCTGAAGAAATATGTGATGATAAAGCCATTCATGAAAGAAATGTTAAGGGAATTATATAAAAGAAAAATGACCCCAAGATTATATAGACTAGAAATTTACAGACACAATCTATAGAGATAGAGACTTTACAGGCAATATTTAATGCACTAAATGCATATCTTTCAATCATCACTCTCAACGTGAATGGCCTAAATGCTCCCTTGAAATGGCACAGAGTTTCAGATTGGATACAAAGACAGCACCCATCCATATGCTATCTACAAGAGAGTCATTTTGAACCTAAAGACACCTCCAGATCGAAAGTGAGGGGATGGAGAACAATTTATCATGGCAACAGACCTCAAAAGAAAGCTGAGGTAGTAATTCTTATATCAGAAAAGTTAGATTTTGAACCAAAGACTGTAGTAAGAGATGTAGAAAGACATTGTATCATATGTAAAGGGTCTATCCAACAAGACAATCTAACAATTGTAAATATCTCTGCCCCCAACATGGGAGCAGCCAACTACACATGCCAGATATTAATCAAAATAAAGACTTATATGGATAATAATAGTAGGAGACCTTAACAATCCACTCTCAGAAATGGACGGATCATGGTAAGCAGATCCACCTTTTGTAAGGAGAAGATCAACAAAGAAACAAGAGCTTTCAATGACACAATTGGTGCCATTAACACCAAAATTGTGTCAAAGACACAATTCCAGTGACACATTGGATCAGATGGACTTCATAGATATATACAGAACATTCTACCTTAAAACAATAGAATACTCATTATTCTCTAATGCACATGAAACTTTCTCTAGGAGAGACCACATACTGGGTCATAAATCATGTCTCAATTCCATACCAAAAATTGAGATTATTCCCTGCATGTTTCCCACATGCTTTGAAACTGGAACACAAACACAAGAAAAAGATCAGAAGGAATTCAAATACTTGGACGTTAAAGACCATTCTGCTAAAGGATTGGGTCAACTAGGAAATAAAAGAAGAACTTAATCAATTCATGGAAACTAATTAGAATGAAAACTCATCAGTTGAAAACCTATGGGATGCTGCAAATATGGTCCTGGGATGCAGGTGGAATACATATCCATCCAAGCCTCTTTCAAAAAAGTAGAATAATTCAAGATGCACAAGCTAAACTTATACCTAAAGGAGCTGGAGAAAGAACAGCAAATAAAACTTAAACCAAGCCGGAGAAGAGAAATAATAAAGATTAGAGCAGAAATCAATGAAATAGAACCCAGAAAAACAGTAGAACACATCAATGAAACTAGAAGCTGGTTCTTTGAAAGAATTCAAAAGATCGCTAACCCTCTGGCCAGACTTAGCCAGAAGAAAAGAGAAAGGACCCAAATTAAGAAACTCATGAATGAAAGGGGAAAGATCATGACTAACACCAAGGAAATAGAAAAAAATATTAGAAATTATTATCAGCAATTATATGCCAACAAGTTAATCAACCTGCATGGAATAGATGCCTTTCTGGAAACTTATGGACTACCAAGACTGAAATAGGAAGAAATATTTATTTATTTTTAAAGAAATCTCCACACTCAATGTGGGGCTTAAACTCAAAACCCCGATATCAAGAGTTGCATGCTCAGGCTTCTGGCTGGCTCAACTCTTGGTGGAATGCATGACTCTTAATATCAGAATTATGGGTTTGAGCCCCCGTTGGAAGTGTATATTACTTAAAAATAACATTATAGGGATGCCTGGGTGGCTCAGTTGGTTAAGCAGCTGCCTTCAGCTCAGGTCATGATTTCCAGTATCCTGGGATCGAGTCCCACATCAGGCTCCTTGCTCAGTAGGGAGCCTGATTCTCCCTCTGCCTCTGCCTGTGCTCACTCTCTCTGACAAATAAATAAATAAAATCTTTTAAAAAACATTATAAAACAAACAAACAAACAAAAAATAACAAAAAATAAGTTGCTTGCTCCACTGACTGAGCCAGCCAGGTTCACTTGACTTTAGATTTAAATATAAATTCTTTTTGATCGGAATGGCATTAAAAGTATAGATTGCTCTAGGCACTATAGATATTATATTTTTGAATTATAGCACCCTCTAGTGTTTATAAATAAATTTTATTTAGAACATTGTGTATAGATGGTTTCATGATCACTCGTATAAGTTATCCAGTTATTTTTTTTGTTTTTTGTTTTTTTTTTTAATTTAAGCTTTATTTAAACATATAATGTAACCCCACCACCCTCTCCCAACCCCTCTCCCCCCCACCCCCCTCAGTTTGTTTTATGACATTAAGAGTCTCTTTTGGTTTGTCTCCCTCCCGATCCCATCTTGTTTCATTTTTACTTTTTCCTACCACCTTAACTCCCACCCCCTTTGCATCTCCACTTCCTCATATCCGGGAGATCATGTGATAGTTGTCTTTCTCCAGTTGACTTATTTTGCTAAACATAATATGCTCTAGTTCCATCCATGTCGTCGCAAATGGTAAGATTTCATTTCTTTGGATGGCTGCATAGTATTCCATTGTATATATATACCACCTCTTCTTTATCCATTCATCTGTTGATGGACATCTAGGTTCTTTCCATAACTTGGCTATTGTGGACATTGCTTAGGCACTATAGATATTTTAACAATGTTTATTCTTCCAATCCAAGTGCATGGAATGGTCTTCCATCTCTTTGTGTCTTCCTCGATTTCTTTCATGAGTGTTCTGTAGCTCCTCGAGTACAGATCCTTTACCTCTTTGGTTAGGTTTATTTCAAGGTATCTTATGGTTCTTGGTGCTATAGTAAATGGAATCGATTCTCTAATTTCCCTTTCTGTGTTTTCATTGTTAGTGTATAAGAAAGCAACTGATTTTTGTACATTGACTTTGTAACATGCTACATTACTGAATTGCTGTATGAGTTCTAGTAGTTTGTGGGTGGAGTCTTTTGGGTTTTCCATATAAAGTATCATGTCATCTGCAAAGAGAGAGAGTTTGACTTCTTCATTGCCAATTTGGATACATTTTATTTCTCTTTGTTGTCTGATTGCTGTTGCTAGGACTTCTAATCCTATGTTGAACAAGAGTGGTGAGAGTGGGCATCCTTGTCGTGTTCCTGATCCCAGCGGGAAGGCTGTGAGCTTTTTCTCACTGAGGATGATATTTGCTGTGGGTTTTTCATAGATAGATTTTATGAAGTTCAGGAATTTTCCCTTTATCCCTGTACTTTGAAGCGTTTTAATCAAGAACGGATGCTGGATTTTGTCAAATGCATTTTCTGCATCAATTGAGAGGACCATGTGTTTCTTTCTCTTATTGATTTGTTCTATCACAGTGATTGATTTGTGAATGTTGAACCATCCTTGCAACCCAGATGAATCCCACCTGGTTATGGTGGATCATCTTTTTTTTTTGTGCTATTGGATCCTTTGCTAGGATCTGTTGAGAATCTTAGCATCCATATTCATGAGGGATATTGGTCTGAAATTCTCCTTTTTGGTGGGTCTTTGCCTGGTTCTGGGATCAGGGTAATGCTGGCTTCATAAAAAGAGTCTGTAAGTTTTCCTTCTGCTTCAATTTTTTGAAACAGCTTCAGGAGAATAGGTGGTATTTCTTCTTTGAAAGTTTGGTAGAATTCCCCAGGGAATCTGTCAGGTCCTGGGCTCTTGTTTTTTGGGAGGTTTTTGATCACTGCTTCAATCTTGTTACTAGATATTTGTCTCTTCAGGTTGTCAATTTCTTCCTGGTTCAATTTTGGAAGTTTATAATATTCCAGGAATGCATCCATTTCATCTAGGTTGCTTAACTTATTGGCATCTAACTGTTGATAATAACTTCTGATGATTGTTTCTATTTCCTTGGTTGTGATCTCTCCCTTTTCATTCATAATTTTATTAATTTGGGCCTTCTCTCTCTTTTTTTTTGATTAATGTGGCCAATGGTTTATCAATCTTATTGATTCTTTCAAAAAAAGCAGCTTCTAGTTACATTGATGTGTTCCACTGTGTCTCTAGTTTCTATCTCATTGATCTCAGCTCTAATCTTGATTATTTCCTTTCCTGTGTGTGGAGTTGGTTTAATTTGTTGTTGATTCTCCAGTTCTTTAAGGTGTAGAGACAGCTGGTGAATTCTGGATGTTTCAATTTTTTTGAGGGCGGCTTGGATGGCTATGCATTTCACCCTTAGGACTGCCTTAAATCTATCTATGAAAAATGCACAGCAAATATCATCCTTAATGGCATAAATCTCACAGCCTTCCTGTTGAGATCAGGAACATAACAAGATGCCTACTCTCATCACTCTTGTTCAACATAGAATTAGAAGTCCTAGCAACAGCAATCAGACAACAAAGAGAAATAAAATGTATCCAAATTGGCAATGAAGAAGTCAAACTCTCTCTCTTTGCAGATGACATGATACTTTATATGGAAAACCCAAAAGACTCCACCCACAAACTACTAGAACTCATACAGCAATTCAGTAATGTAGCATGTTACAAAGTCAATGTACAAAAATCAGTTGCTTTCTTATACACTAACAATGAAAACACAGAAAGGGAAATTAGAGAATCGATTCCATTTACTATAGCACCAAGAACCATAAGATACCTTGAAATAAACCTAACCAAAGAGGTAAAGGATCTGTACTCGAGGAACTACAGAACACTCATGAAAGAAATCGAAGAAGACACAAAAAGATGGAAGACCATTCCATGCTCTTGGATCGGAAGAATAAACATTGTTAAAATGTCTATAGTGCCTAGAACAATCTATCCTTTCAGTGCCATTCTGATTAAATTCTACCGGTATTTTTCACAGAGCTGGAGCAAATAATCCTAAAATTTGTATGGAATAAGAAGAAATCCCGAAATGCTAAGGAAATGCTGAAAAAGAAAAACAAAACTGGCGGCATCATGTTACCTGATTTCAAGCTTTACTACAAAGCTGTGATCACCAAGACAGCATGATACTGTCTAGCATGGTACATGGTAGCAAAAAAACAGACACATAGACCAGTGGAACAGAATAGAGAGCCCAGTTATGGACCCTCAACTCTATGGTCAAATAATCTTTGACAAAACAGGAAAAAAATATAGTGGAAAAAGGACAGTCTCTTCAATAAATGGTGCTGGGAAAATTGGACAGCTATATGTAGAAGAATGAAACTCAACCATTCTCTTACACTTTACACAAATATAAACTCAAAATGGATAAAAGACCTCAATGGGAGACAGGAATCCATCAGAATCCTAGAGGAGAACGTAGGCAGTAACCTCTTCAATATCAATCACAGCAACTTCTTTCAAGAAATGTCTCCAAAGGCAAAGGAAACAAAAGCGAAAATGAACTTTTGGGACTTCATCAAGATCAAAAGCTTCTGCTCAGAAAGGAAACAGCCAGCAAAACAAAGAGACAACCCACGGAATGGGAGAAGATATTTGAAAATCACATTACAGATAAAAGGCTGATATCCAGGATCTATAAAGAACTTCCCAAACTCAACACACAGAGACAGATAATCATGTCAAAAAATGGGCAGAAGACATGAACAGACACTTCTCCAATGAAGACATACAAATGACTATCAGACACATGAAAAAATGTTCATCATCACTTGCCATCAGGGAGATTCAAATTAAAACTACATTGAGATACCACCTTACACCAGTTAGAATGGCCAAAATTAGCAAGACAGGAAACAACGCATGTTGGAGAGGATGTGGAGAAAGGGGAACTCTCTTACACTGTTGGTGGGAATGCAAGTTGATGCTACCACTTTGGAAAACAGTGTTGAGATTCATTAAGAAATTAAAAATAGAGCTTCCCTATGACCCTGCAATAGCACTACGGGTTAATTACCCCAATAGTAAATTCACTACCCCATTTCACTATTTCACCAAATTTCACTACCCCAGGTGTGAAAAGAAGGGCCATCTGTACCCCAATGTTCATAGCAGCAATGGCCATGGTCGCCAAACTGTGGAAAGAACCAAGATGCCCTTCAATGGACGAATGGATAAGGAATATGTAGTCCATATCCACTATGGAGTATTATGCCTCCATCAGAAAGGATGAATACCCAACTTTTGTGTCAACATGGACAGGACTGGAAGAGATTGTGCTGAGTGAAATAAATCAAGCAGAGAGAGTTAATTATCATATGGTTTCACTTATTTGTGGAGCATAACAAATAACACAGAGGACATGGGGAGATGGAGAGGAGAAGGGAGTTGAGGGAAATTGGAAGAGGAATTGAACCATGAGAGACTTGGACTCTGAAAATCATTCTGAGGGTTTTGAAGGGGTGGGAGGTGGGAGGTTGTGGGAGAGAGGTGGTGGGTTTTATGGAGGGCACATATTGCATGGAGCACTGGGTGTGGTGCATAAGCAATGAACTCTGGTATACTGAAAAGAAATTAAATAAATAAATTTAAAAAAACACAATGGGCAGAGGATCTGAATGGACATTTTTCCAATGAAGACATACAGGTGGCCAAAAGATCCATGAAAAGATGTTCAGTCAATATATCGGCAGGAGACATGAACAGATATTACTCCAAAGAAGACATATTGATGGCCAAGAAACACATGAAAAATACTCTACATAACTTGCCATCAGGTAAACACTAAACAAAATCACAATGAGATACCACCTAACACCAGTCAGAATGGCTAAAATTAACAAGATAGAGAACAACAAATGTTGGCAAGGATGTGGAGAAAAAGGAACACTCCTACAATGTTGTGGGAATGCAAGCTGGCACAGCCACCTGGAAAACACAATGGTAGTTCCTCAATGGATAAAAAAGTTATGGTCCATATGTCCTATGGAGTATTATGCCTCCATCAGAAAGGATGAGTACCCAACTTTTGTATCAACATGAACGGGACTGGAAGAGATTATGCTAAGTGAAATAAGGCAAGCAGAGAAAGTAAATTATCATATGGTTTCACTTATTTGTGGAGCATAAGGAATAACACAGAGGACATGGGGAAATGGAGAGGAGAAGTGAGTTGGGGGAAACTGGAGGGGAAGATGAAGCATGAGAGACTGTGGACTCTGAGAAACAAACTGAGCATTTTGTAGGTGTGGGGGTTGGGGAGTTGGGTAAGCCTGGTGGTGGGTATTGTGGATGGCACATATTGCATGGAGCACTGGGTGTGGTACATAAACAGAGAATTCTGGAACACTGAAAAGAAATAAACAATAAACAGGAAATGTTAAAAATAGGGCTACTATATGACCAAGCACTACTAGGTATTTACCCAAAGGATACAAGTGTTGTGATCTGAAGGGGCACCTGTACCCCAATAATTATAGCAGCAATATCTACAATAGCCAAAGTACAGAAAGAGCCCAGATGTCCGTTAACAGATGCATGGATAAGTAGACTTTATATATTATATTATAATTATATATTCAATATATACTAAAATAATAATTATATTTAAATATATAATATATGTATTATATATAATGGAATATTACCAAAAATTATGAAATCTTACCATTTACTTTGATGTGGATGTAACTGGAGGGTATGATGCTGAGTGAAAGAACTTAATCAGAGAGAGACAATTATCACATGGTTTCACTCATATGTGAAATTTAAGAACAAGACAGAGGATCATAAAGGAAGGGAAGGAAAAATAAATAAGATGAAGTCAGAGAGGCAGACAAACCGTAAGAGACTCTTAACTATAGAAAACAACCTGGGAGTGCTGCAGGGGAGGTGAATGGGGGGATGCAATAACTGGGTGATGGGCATTAAGGAGGGCATGTGATGTAATTAATACTGGGTGCATACGCAACTAATGAATTGCTAAACTCTACATCTGAAAATATTGATATACTTTATGTTAACTAATTTAATTTAAATAAAATAAGATTTTAAAAAAAGGTGCTCAACATCACTAATCACCAGGGAAACAGAAATCACAACCACAATGAGATATTACCTTATGCCTATCGGAATGGTCAATATACAAAAGACAAATAACAAGTGTTGGTGAGGATGTGGAGAAAAGGGAACACTGTGCACTGTTGGTGGGGATGTAAATTGAGGCAGCCACTGTAGAAAACAGTATGGAGGTTCCTTGAAACATTAAGAATAGAACTACCATATGATCCATGAATTTAACCTCTGAGCATTTTCTGAATGAAATAAAAACACAAATTTAAAATATATAAACATATCCACTTCGTTTTGCAGCATATTTACAGTAACCAAGACATGGAAACTACCTAGATAGATGCTCATCAGTGGATGAATGGATAAAGTGTGTTGCACTTGGTGATCTATGGAAGTGTTGAAGCACTGTGTTATATGCCTGGAAAAAAATAACACTGTATATTAACTATACTGGAATTAAAATGAAATAAAAGATAAATTGTGCTATATATATATACATACATACATACATACATACATACATACATACATATATATATATGTGTGTGTGTGTACACACACACATGTATAATAGAATTTTATTCAGCCATAGAAAAGAATGAAATCTTTTCTTTAAAGATTTTATTTATTTATTTGACAGACAGAGATCACAAATAGAGAGGCAGGCAGAGAGAGAGAAGGAAGCAGGCCCCATGCAGAGCAAAGAGCCTGATGCAGGGCTCGATCCCAGTACCCTAGGTTCATGACCTGAGCCAAAGGCAGAGGCTTTAACCCACTGAGCCACCCAGGTGCCCCAAAAAGAATGAAATCTTGCCATTCATGACAGCATAGGTGGACCTTGAGGGCATTATCCTCAGGGAAATTAGTCAGAAAGAGAAAAATAAATACCATATATGGTATTTATAGGGGGATATATATATATATCCCCTTATATGTGGAATCTTGAAAACAAGACAAAAACCAAACGAAGGTGGTGGATATACAGAGCAGATTGGTAGTATCCTGAGTTAGTGGGTGGGGAGTGGGTAAAATGGTCAAAAGTGTCAAAAGGTACAAATTCCCAGTTATAAAATGAGTAAGTCATGGGGATGTCATGTCCAGCATGGTAACTCTAGCTAACAAAACTGTATTATAGATTTAAAAGTAGCTAGGAGAGGGCATCTTGAGAATTGTCATGAAAGAAAGTTTATAACTGTAGGAGGGAGACAAGATGATGACAGAGTAGGGAAACTTTCTTTATCTGGTCCCTCAAATTTAGCTGGATATCTATGAAATCATTCTGAACACACATGAATTCCACCTGAGATATAAGATTTATCAGGAACTCTGCAGTCAGACAAATGACTGCTTTCTGCAAGGTCAGAAGTGCTGAGTCATGTACTTCTGAAATATTGGAAGATAACAAGAGTGGGGAGGAAGCCTCCATAAGCTGGCTACCAGAAAGTGATAGAACATCAGAGTGCAAAATTGGAACTGTTAGAAATCTGCTCCAGTGAGAGACATCCCTTTCTGAAAGGGGCTCAGGGGATGAAAAGAGCAAATTCTAGGTGGATCATTGTCGTCTCAGGATCCCAGGAGACTCAGAAGGAACAGGGGTGCCTGATCTGATGGAGTGCCCAAGGAGTGGAGTGGGAAAACTGGTTATGGTCAGGGAGCCCAGGAGAGGACTCTCAGCTCAGATCACAGTAAACAGTGAGACGTTATATGCTAACTCATTGAATTTAAATTGAAAAAAAAGGAAGAAGAAAAGAGCCTGTGTCTTGGTTTGCCTCCTCTTTTCTCCCTTATGATTGTTTTTTTCTTAGATTCCACACATGAGTGAAATCATATGGTATTCAACTTCCTCTGACTGACTTATTTCATTTAGTGTAAGACCCTCTAACTCCATCTGCGTTCTGCACATGGTAAGATTTCATTCATTTTGATGGTTGATATATATGATATATATATGATATATATATGATACATATATATGTGTATGTATACATGTATACATATATATGTATAGGGAGATATATATGTATCATATATATGTATATGTATACATATATATGTATATGATATATGATACATATATATGATATATATATTATATATATATATAATCTCCAATAAGATGATGGGCACTTGGGCTGTTTCCATAATTTGGAATTGTAGACAAGATTGTTATAAACATTGCAGTGTATGTATCCCTTTGAATTCATATTTTTGTGTTCTTTGGGTAAATACCTAGCAGTGCAATTATGGGATCTCAGGGCATTCTATTTTTAACTTTTTGAGGAACCTCCATACTGTTTTCCAGAATGGCTGTACCAGTTTGTATTCCCATCAACAGGGCAAGAGAGTTTCCCTTTCTGCATATCCTTGCCTACAACTGTTTTTTGTATTGTTAATTTTAGCTATTCTGACAGTTTGCAGTTATACCTCACTGTAGAATTGATTTGTACTAAATGGGCACTATTAATGGGTGACATGGTACCATTTATATTTTGCAATCAAGAAAGAAATATACATTTATTTTGGTATAGATCTGATCCCATTTAAGGGAAGTTACCTGACATCTATGATTAGAAATTCCTGTCCATTCAACATTTTTCCTTAAGAGGGAAGGTATTACAGGTTTAATGAGAAACTCTCTCCTTCATTAGAGGAGTAAATGTTGAGTATTGACATCTTCTAGACAAAGAGCATGGGGCACTGAGATAGGAAAGTCCATAGATCCTTTGGGTAAATACCTAAGAATGCAATTCCTGGGTCATAGGGTAGTTCTATTTTTAACGATTTTAGGAACCACCACACTGTTATCCAGAATGGCTGCCCCAGTTTGCATTCCCACCAACAATGGAAGAGGGTTCCCCTTTCTCCATATCCTTAGTAACACTGTTGTTTCCTGTGTTGGTAATTTTAGCCATTTTGACTTGTGAGATGATATCTCATTACAGTATTGATTTGTGTTTCCCTGATGATGAGTGATATTGAGCATATTTTCATGTGTCTGTTAGTCATCTGTATGTCTTCTTTGGAAAAGTGTCTATTCATGTCTTTGGCCCATATCTTAATAAGATTATTTGTTTTTTGGTGTTGAGTTTGATAAGTTCTTTATAGATTTTGGGTACGAACCTTTTATCAGATATATCATTTGTTAAAATCTTTCCCCATTCCCTCAGTTTCAGTACTAGGTTTTTCCCCAAAAGATAAAAAATACTAATTCGAAGGAATACATACACCCTGATTTTTACAGAAGAAACATTATCAGTAATAGTCAAACTATGGAAAGAGCCCAATGTTCACCGACTGATGAGTGGATAAGAAAGATGTGCATTAAGGAGGGCATGTGATGTGATGAGCACTGTGGGTGATATGCACCTAATGAATCATTGCACACTACATCAAAAACAAATGATGCACAATATGTTGGCTATTGATTTTTAAAATTTATTTATTTATTTATTTATTTATTTATTTATTTATTTAATTTCTTTTCAGTATAACAGAATTCATTGTTTATGCACCACACCCAGTGCTCCATGCAATACGTGCCCTCCATAAAACCCACCACCTCCCTCCCACAACCTCCCACCCACCCCCCCGCTCCTTCAAAACCCTCAGAATGTTTTTCAGAGTCCATAGTCTCTCATGGTTCAACTCCCCTTCCAATTTCCCTCAACTCCCGTCTCATCTCCATCTCCCCATGTCCTCCGTGTTATTATGCTCCACAAATAAGTGAAACCATATGATAATTGACTCTCTCTGCTGACTTGTTTCACTCAGCATAATCTCTTCCAGTCCTGTCCATGTTGATACAAAAGTTGGGTATTCATCCTTTCTGATGGAGGCACAATACTCTATAGTGGATATGGACCACATCTTCCTTATCCATTCGTCCGTTGAAGGGCATCTTAGTTCTTTCCAGTTTGGCGACCGTGGCCATTGCTGCTATAAACATTGGGGGTACAGATGGCCCTTCCTTTCACTACATCTCTATCTTTGGGGTAAATACCCAGTAGTGCTATTGCAGGGTCATAGGAAAGCTCTATTTTTAATTTTTAAAAATTTTTATATAAACATATAATGTAACCCCACCACCCTCTCCAAACACCCCTCCCCCAAACCCCCTCAGTTTGTTTTATGACATTAAGAGTCTCTTTTGGTTTGTCTCCTTCCCGATCCCATCTTGTTTCACCCCCGTTGCATCTCCACTTCCTCATATCAGGGAGATCATATGATAATTGTCTTTCTCCAACTGACTTATTTTGCTAAGCATAATACCCTCTAGTTCCATCCATGTCATTGCAAATGGCAAGAGTTCATTTCTTCATTTTTAATTTCTTAAGGAGTCTCCACACTGTTTTCCAAAGTGGTTGCACCAACTTGCATTCCCACCAACAGTGTAAGAGGGTTCCCCTTTCTCCACATCCTCTCCAACACGCGTTGTTTCCTGTCTTGCTAATTTTGGCCATTCTAACTGGTGTAAGGTGATATCTCAATGTGGTTTTGATTTGAATCTCCCTGATGGCAAGTGATGATGAACATTTTTTCATGTGTCTGATAGCCATTTGTATGTCTTCATTGGAGAAGTGTCTGATCATGTCTTCTGCCCATTTTTTGACATGATTATCTGTCTCTGTGTGTTGAGTTTGAGGAGTTCTTTATAGACCCTGGATATCAGCCTTTTGTCTGTACTGTCATTTGCAAATATCTTCTCCCATTCCATGGGTTGCCTCTTTGTTTTGTTGACTGTTTCCTTTGCTGTACAGAAGACTTTGATCTTGATGAAGTCCCAAAAGTTCATTTTCACTTTTGTTTCCCTTGCCTTTGGAACATATCTTGAAAGAAATTGCTGTGGCTGATATAGAAGAGGTTACTGCCTATGTTCTCCTCTAGGATTCTGATGGATTCCTGTCTCATGTTGAGGTCTTTTATCAATTTTGAGTTTATCTTTGTGTAAGGTGTAAGAGAATGGTCGAGTTTCATTCTTTTACATATAGCTGTCCAATTTTCCCAGCACCATTTATTGAAGAGACTGTCCTTTTTCCACTGTATATTTTTTCCTGCTTTGTCAAAGATTATTTGACCATAGAGTTGAGGGTCCATATTTGGGCTCTCTACTCTGTTCCACTGGTCATTGTGTCTGTTTTTATGCCAGCACCATGCTGTCTTTGTGATCACAGCTTTGTAGTAAAGCTTGAAATCAGGTAACCTGATGCCGCCAGTTTTGTTTTTCTTTTTCAGCATTTCCTTAGCAATTCGGGTTCTCTTCTGATTCCATACAAATTTTATGATTATTTGCTCCAGGTCTTTGAAAAATACCCGTGGAATTTTGATCTGCAATGGCATTAAAAATATAGATTGCTCTAGGCAGTATAGACATTTTAACAATGTTTACTTTTCTGATCCAAGAGCATGGAATGGTCTTCCATCTTTTTGTGTCTTCTTTGATTTCTTTCATGAGTGTTCTGTAGTTCCTTGAGTACATATCCTTTACCTCTTTGATTAGGTTTATTCCCAGGTATCTTATGGTTCTTGGTGCTATAGTAAATGGAATTGATTCTCTAATTTCCCTTTCTGTGTTTTCATTGTTAGTGTATAAGAAAGCAACTGATTTTTGTACATTGACTTTGTATCCTGCCACATTATTGAATTGCTGTATGAGTTCTAGTAGTTTGGGGGTGGAGTCTTTTGGGTTTTCCATATAAAGTATCATGTCATCTGCAAAGAGAGAGAGTTTGACTTCTTCATTGCCAATTTGGATACATTTTATTTCTCTTTGTTGTCTAATTGCTGTTGCTAGGACTTCTAATACTATGTTGAACAAGAGTGGTGAGAGTGGGCATCTTTGTCGTGTTCCTGATCTCAACGGGAAGGCTGTGAGCTTTTTCCCTTTGAGGATGATATTTGCTGTGGGTTTTTCATAGATAGATTTTATGAAGTTCAGGAATTTTCCCTCTATCTCTGTACTTTGAAGCGTTTTAATCAGGAACGGATGCTGGATTTTGTCCAATGCTTTTTCTGCATCAATTGAGAGGACCATGTGGTTCTTCTCTCTTCTCTTATTGATTTGTTCTATCACACTGATTAATTTGCGAATGTTGAACCATCCTTGCAACCCAGGGATGAATCCCACCTGGTCATGGTGGATAATTTTTTTTTCCTTTTTAAAATTTATTTTTTAAGCTAATAAATGTGAGGATTCTAACAGGAACATCACTGACTTCTTACATAAGCTTCATTTTCAGCCCCTTATATATCATCAGACCCCAGCACACATAGTTGTGTTTAGATTTTCACAAGTGTAAGTTTTGTGCTGGAGGACAAATTCTTTCTTTCAGAAGAAAACTCTGGCACCCAGAAAACTGATTTCCTTCCCAATTCATCTGGTTATTAATCTTAAAAGCTTATGACAAATAAAATTCCTGTATCTGAGACCTTTGTGGTATCCCAGAGGCAGGTGAGAATCATTCCCATGGAGTTGTCTTCAGTTTCTGATTTGTCATCAATTCTTTTTTTTTTTAAATTTTTAAAATTTTTTATTTAAACATATAATGTGACTCCACCACCTTTTCCCAACACCCCTCCCCCCAACCCCCTCAGTTTGTTTTATGACATTAAGAGTCTCTTTTGGTTTGCCTCCCTCCTGATCCCATCTTGTTTCATTTATTCTTTTCCTACCCCCTTAACCCCCACCCCCATTGCATCTCCACTGCCTCATATCAGGGAGATCATATGATAGTTGTCTTTCTCCGATTGACTTATTTTGCTAAGCATAATACCCTCTAGTTCCATCAATGTTGTTGCAAATGGCAAGATATCATTTATTTTGATGGATGCATAGTATTCCATTGTATATATGTACCACTTCTTCTTTATCCATTCATCTGTTGATGGACATCTAGGTTTTTTCCATAACTTGGCTATTGTGGACATTGCCGCTATAAACATTGAGGTGCACGTGCCCCTTTGGATCACTACGTTTGTATCTTTAGGGTAAATACCCAGTAATGCAATTGCTGGGTCATAAGGTAACTCTATTTTCAATTTTTTGAGGAACCTCCATGCTGTTTTCTAGAGTGGTTGCCTCAGCTTGCATTCCCACCAACAGTGTAGGAGGGTTCCCCTTTCTCCACATCCTCCCCAGCATCTGTCATTTCCTGACCTGTTCATTTTAGCCATTCTGACTGGTGTGAGGTGGTATCTCATTGTGGTTTTGATTTGTATTTCCCTGATGCCCAGTGATGTGGAGCACTTTTTCATGTGTCTGTAGGCCATCTGGATGTCTTCTTTGCAGAAATGTCTGTTCATGTCCTCTGCCCATTTCTTGATTGGATTATTTGTTCTTTGGGTGTTGAGTTTGCTGAACTCTTTATAGATTTTGGATACTAGCCCTTTATCTGATATGTTGTTTCAAATATCTTCTCCCGTTATGTCAGTTGTCTTTTGGTTTTGTTGACTGTTTCCTTTGCTGTGCAAAAGCTTTTGATCTTGATGAAGTCCCAATAGTTCATTTTTTCCCTTGCTTCCCTTGCCTTTGGCGTTGTTCCTAGGAAGAAGTTGCTGCAGCTGAGGTCGAAGAGGTTGCTGCCTGTGTTCTCCTCAAGTATTTTGATGGATTCCTTTCTCACGTTGAGGTCCTCCATGCATTTTGAGTCTATTTTTTGTGTGTGGTGTAAGGAAATGCTCCAATTTCATTTTTCTGCATGTTGCTGTCCAATTTTCCTACACCATTTGTTGAAGAGGCTGTCTTTTTTCCATTGGATGTTCTTTCCTGCTTTGTCGAAGATTAGTTGACCATAGAGTTGAGGGTCTATTTCTGGGCTCTCTATTCTGTTCCATTGATCTATGTGTCTGTTTTTGTGCCAGTACCATACTGTATTGATGATGACAGATTTGTAATAGAGCTTGATGTCTGGAATTGTGATGCCATGGTGAATAATTGTTTTAGTGTGCTGTTGGATCCTATTTGCTAGGATCTTTTGAGAATCTTAGCATCCATATTTATGAGGGATATTGGTCTGAAATTCTCCTTTTTGGTGGGTCTTTGCCTGGTTTGGGGATCAGGGTAATGTTAGCTTCATAAAAAGAGTCTGGAAGTTTTCCTTCTATTTCAATTTTTTGAAACAGCTTCAGGTGAATAGGTGGTATTTCTTCTTTGAAAGTTTGGTAGAATTCCCCAGGGAATCCGTCATGTCCTGGGCTCTTGTTTTTTGGGAGGTTTTTGATCACTGCTTCAATCTCATTACTAGATATTGGTCTATGAAAAATTTTAAAAAATATTTTTTTATTTCTTTTTAGTGTTTCAGAATTCATTGTTTATGCACCACAGCCAGTGCTCCATGCAATATGTGCCCTCCATAAAACCCACTACCAGGCTCACCCAACCTCTCACTTTCCTCCCCACCAAAACCCCCAGTTTGTACTATTTACACTTACATGGATGGAACTGGAGATTAATATTCTAAGTGAAATAATTCAGTCAGAAAAGACAATTATCATATGTTTTCACTCATATGTGGAAGAGAAGCAGTAACACGGAGGACTACAGGGAAAGGGAGGAAAAACTGGGGAAGAAATCAGAGAGGGAGACAAACCATGAGAATTCTGAACTATACAAAACAAACATAGGGTTGCTGGAGGGGAGGTGAATGCGGGATGGTGTCTGGGTGATGAATATTAAGGAGGGCATGTGATGTGATGGGCACTGGGTGTTATATACAACTAATGAATCACTGAACACAACATCAAAAGCTAATGATGTACTATATGTTGGTTTATTGCATTTGAATTAAAAAAAAGAAATCATACATACAATTCATCATCAGACAATTATAAGTGCTATGAAGGAAAAAAAATTCAGTATAGAAAGGAGTGGATGCAGAAGGTACTACGTTATTATAGGAGGTCAGGAAGACCTGCAAAGGTGACATTTTATTTATTTTTTAATTTTTTATTTAATTTTATTTTTTCAGTGTTCCAAGACTCATTGTTTAAAGGTGACATTTTAATAAAGTCTTCCAGAAAGACTGAGCAGGAGGCAGGAGTATATCTGGGGGAGGTCTGTGACAGCAGGGAAAACAGAGCAAAGACCCTGCAGAGGGCACTTACTTCAGCTATGCAAATCTCAATATGAAGTCAGTGTGTGAGGGAATGAGCAAGAAGGAGAGTGATGACAGGTGCTGCAGAGAATGTTGAGGAAGGAGGTGGCTTTCCTGCCACTGACGGGACTTCAAGTCACAGAGACTCCTTCCTTCACATGGTGTTCTTTGCATCTTATTAATTGTGTTCCAAGGTATTCTGTGAATAGAGAGAGATTGCTTCCTTATTTCTATCTGTTGGCGACCATTCTGATATTTAAGGGTCACATATTGGACTACATGAACTATGGTACCATTGCCCTGAGGATTGCTCAAGCCTTATAACACACACACACACACACACACACACACACACACACACACAGATGCACAAAGTCACTCTGAGCTCCTGGCACTGCATTATCAAGCTTTTCTTTTCCTCAGCCACAATAATGCTGAAGGAAATTATACAAGGTAAACTGACAACATCAGTTTACCTTTACCCTGAAGACTGTGTAAATAGTGCTTAAATTCTAGTTAGTAATCCTCCCATGGACATGAGAACATGGGGCTCCATTTTTAAAAAAAAATTATTTATTTGACAGAGAGAGATCACAAGTAGGCAGAGAAGCAAGCAGAGAGAGAGAGAGAGGAGGAAGCAGGCTCCCTGCAGAGCAGAGAGTCCGATGTGGGACTCAATCCCAGGATCCTGAGATCATGACCTGAGCCAAAGGCAGAGGCTTAACCCACTGAGCCACCCAGGCACCCCGGGGCTCCATTTTAATATGATCAACTTGTGCCCTGTATTTAAATAAACATAAGAAGAAGGGCCATTTGTACCCCAATGTTCATAGCAGCAATGGCCATTGTCGCCAAAGTGTGGAAAGAACCAGGATGCCCTTCAACGGACGAATGGATAAGGAAGATGTGGTCCATATCCACTATGGAGTGTTATGCCTCCATCAGAAAGGATGAATACCCAACTTTTGTGTCAACATGGATGGGACTGGAAGAGATTATGTTGAGTGAAATAAGTCAAGCAGAGAGAGTCAATTATCATATGGTTTCACTTATTTGTGGAGCATAACAAATAACACAGAAGACATGGGGAGATGGAAAAAAGAAGGGAGTTGAGGGAAAATGGAAGGGGAGTTGAACCATGAGAGACTATGGACTCTGAAAAACACTCTGAGGGTTTTGAAGGGGTGGGGGGTGGGAGGTTGAGGGAGCCAGGTGGTGGGTTTTATGGGGGGCACATATTGCATGGAGCACTGGGTGTGGTGCATAAACAATGAATTCTGTTATACTGAAAAGAAATTAAATAAAAAAAAAGTTTTCACACACACACACAAAAAGGAGATCCAGAAACACAGAGAGGAAAGAAATGGACACAAGGGATAAAAGAGATCTAATAAGCCCAGGTGGTCCCTGAGAGACTGTGATGAGCAGAAAGCATCCCTGGTACTGGCATCATTCCAGCTCCAGTCCACATCCCCTTGCTGCCCAGAATAATTAACAAAGCTGGAAAATAACAATGTATTTAACAAGAAAGGAGCGATAATTTTATGATGGCAAGACATTTTACTGATTGAATACCCCTCTAGAGAACTGTGCAAAGTGAATAAACCCACAATTTACAACAAAAAATATACAATATATGACTATAGAAGGGGAATTTTAAAGATGAAATTATAAAATAATTTTCCAAAAGTTTTAATTTAAATTCAGCCAGCTAATATGTATTATGTCACTAGTTTCAGATGTAGTGTTCCATAATTTGTCAGTTGCAAATAACATGTAGTGCTCATCATATCACATGCCCTCCTGATTGCCCATCACCCAATGGGCCCCCCCACTCTCCTCCCCTCCAGCATCCCTCAGTTTGTTTCCTATAGGTAAGTGTCTCTCATGGTTTTCCTCTCTCTCTGATGACTTCCCATCCAGTTTTCTCTCCCTTCCTGTGATCTCTGCTCTGTTTCTTATATCCCACATATGAGTGAGACCATATAGTAGTCTTTCTTTATTGAGATATTTCTCCAAATGATTTTAAAATCAAAACTTTTCTGATGGCTGAGTAATACTCTAATATTGTATATATACAATATACAATATTATATACAATATACAATATTATAAAAGTAATATTGTATTGTAAAACTGCATCTAACTGGAGGGCACTATGCTAAGTGAAGTAAGTCAAGCAGAGAAAGACAATTATCATATGTCTGCATATGTAAAATCTTACAATACAGATCCTTCCCATAGGTAAATGGGTGATTATGACCGGTGAAGAGATTTGACTGAGTTTTTTTCTTCCACGTCACAAATGATTCCATTTGTTTCCACACCTCTTGGTAACAGAGTATTACAAAGTAAAGGTAGTTGCCATACCTCTTTTGCATATTAAATACAATTTTTCATGTGAATACTCAGTGTGAGGGAGGATGCTGAGAAATGTATGTCTCAGGAACTGCTGTTGCAAGGGAATAGGTACCTGTGTGGGTCTGGGGCTTTCTGTAAATGCAGGACATGCTCAAAACCACCAAATCTTGAAGGCACTGCACACACTTCCAGCCCTAATACTCTGTTTTCCTGCTCCCCTCAGCTGCAAAAGTCCTTGGATATGTTCTAATTCCCACCACATATTGTTAAAAATGATGACTGTGTTGCTGAGTCCAATGGACACTTCTCTTTTGAACACATTATATAGAATAATTATAAATGAGTGTCCCTAGTTTCAGGTGACCTCAGGTAAAAATGTTCAGGTTCCATTCTCTCTGATCCTTTACTGAAATGCCTGCTGAGCTCTCAGACTCACTTGGTGGGGTCTACAAGATGAAGGTTTCTGGGTAGAGGTCTGAATTCCTCCCTGGATGGTTGATGATGGAGACCCAAACTCTGCTCCCAGACAGGACATCATGGGTCCCCCAGCCAGACATAGGAATACGAAAATAACAACCATGTCCAGGCCAGTCCAAGGCTTCACTTGATGAAGTTCTGCTACAGAGGAAATATTTACAGCTCCCTGTGTCTGCTCACTAGGCACTGTTACCATTGTCTTCGAACCTCACAGCACTTATTTCCAGTGGGTCACTGGTCTGGACAGAAAGGAAACTTTTCCTGCTGGTACTCTTTCCTGGGAGACCAGATTACAAGTCAGGTGATCTAGTTTTGTATTCTTCATTCTTATGAACTTGCCTGCCTTCCAGAGGTTTAATCTCCTTGTCCTTTACCTTAACCTTGATACTGAATTTCTTTACTTAAGGGCTCTCTTTACAATTTAGAGCTTCGTGGTAATGTTAGTAGATAAGCCATTGATTCTCCTCATGTATGGTTTTGAAAGAAAGTCTCAGTACTCACCCTAGAGTCTGAAATTAATTCTGTGCTTGATTCTCCAAAGTGAAAGACCCTGAGTTGACATCAAACATACCTCTGAAAAACTTTTATGAGACAGAATAATGTCCCTCAAATATTTCCACTTCTTAATCTTACAGACTCTTTGGATATGTCTTGTGTCATGACAAGGAAGAATTAAGGTTCCAAATAGTATTAACATTGCTAGTCAGCTGACCCTAGGATAAAGTTCTGATTATCCAGGTGGGTCAATAGATCACGAAGGTCCTCCAGGTGTGGAATGGGGAGACGTAAGAGTTGGAGTAAGAGAGATTTTCAGACACTATGTTGCTGGCTTTGAAGATAAAGGGATGGGATATGAGCCAGGGAGTACAGGTGGTTCTAAAGCTGGGAATAAGCAAGAAAAGCTATTCTCCCCAGAACTCCAGAATGAACTCTTCTCTGAAGACAGTGATTTTAGCCCAGGGAGACTTATTTCAGACTTCTGACTTTCAGAACTATCAGGAAATAATTTGATTTGTTTAAAGATAGCAGCATGGTAATTTGTTACAACCACAGTAAAAATCTAATCCAGACATTTATCCAATAACACTTTGTTCAAGGGAAATGAAACTCAGCCTTGGGTCTTATTCATTTATCTACTTTCGAATAAGGATATTTGTATGTATATCCCACGTGAAGAGGAAAAAGAAATCTGAAGTCACTTTGGAGTTGTTCAACCCCAATAGCTGGAAGAGAAAATCTCCCATGGAATGAGACATTTTGCCTTGCAGTCACTAAGGTAGAAAAAAATCAGTTCTTAAGGACGCTTGTTCTACCTTAATCTTTATGATCAAATTTTTACATTTTTTTACTTTCACACTAAATATTCATTCTTTTCATTCTTATCCTATCACACTTTCTCTCAAATTTACTTGTGATATGAAAGATCACTTAATAATGAGTCTATGTGTGCATACATGCACCCCTGTTTATTTCAACGAAAAATGTGTGTAAACACACACACACACATATCACACCCATCATCATTGAACATTTTCTTAGGAATGTACAAAATATGACCACACATTTGTTTATTTCCTACGATATCCATCTAAAATTAGTTTTTCTTATTTAAGCTTTTTTTAATTTAAACATATAATGTAACCCCACCACCCTCTCCCAACCCCTCTCCTGCCCCACCCCCCTCAGTTTGTTTTATGACATTAAGAGTCTCTTTTGGTTTGTCTCCCTCCCGATCCCATCTTGTTTCATTTTTTCTTTTCCTACCACCTTAACCCCCACCCCCGTTGCATCTCCACTTCCTCATATCAGGGAGATCATGTGGTAGTTGTCTTTCTCCACTTGACTTATTTTGCTAAGCATAATACGCTCTAGTTCCATCCATGTCGTCGCAAATGGTAAGATTTCATTTCTTTTGATGGCTGCATAGTATTCCATTGTATATATATAAACCACATCTTCTTCATCCATTCATCTGTTGATGGACATCTAGGTTCTTTCCATAACTTGGCTATTGTGGACATTGCTGCAATAAACATTTGGGTACATGTGCCCCTTTGGATCACTACGTTTGTATCTTTAGGGTAAATACCCAGTAGTGCAATTGCTGGGTCATAAGGTAGCTCTATTTTCAATTTTTTGAGGAACCTCCATGCTGTTTTCCAGAGTGGTTGCCCCAGCTTGCATTCCCACCAACAGTGTAGGAGGGTTCCCCTTTCTCCACATCCTCCCCAGCATCTGTCATTTCCTGACTTGTTCATTTTAGCCACTCTGACTGGTGTGAGGTGGTATCTCATTGTGGTTTTGATTTGTATTTCCCTGATGCCCAGTGATGTGGAGCACTTTTTCATGTGTCTGTAGGCCATCTGGATGTCTTCTTTGCAGAAATGTCTGTTCATGTCCTCTGCCCATTTCTTGATTGGATTATTTGTTCTTTGGGTGTTGAGTTTGCTAAGCTCTTTATAGATTTTGGATACTAGCCCTTTATCTGATATGTCATTTGCAAATATCTTCTCCCACTCTGTCAGTTGTCTTTTGATTTTGTTGACTGTTTCCTTTGCTGTGCAAAAGCTTTTGATCTTGATGAAGTCCCAATAGTTCATTTTTTTCCCTTGCTTCCTTTGCCTTTGGCGTTGTTCCTAGGAAGAAGTTGCTGCTACTGAGGTCGAAGACGTTGCTGCCTGTGTTCTCCTCAAGGATTTTGATGTATTCCATTCTCACATTGAGGTCCTTCATCCATTTTGAGTCTATTTTCGTGTGTGGTGTAAGGAAATGGTCCAATTTCATTTTTCTGCATGTGGCTGTCCAATATTCCCAACACCATTTGTTGAAGAGGCTCTTTTTTCCATTGGATATTCTTTCCTGCTTTGTCGAAGATTAGTTGACCATAGAGTTGAGGGTCTATTTCTGGGCTCTCTATTCTGTTCCATTGATCTATGTGTCTGTTTTTTTGCCAGTACCATACTGTCTTGATGATGACAGCTTTGTAATAGAGCTTGAAGTCTGGAATTGTGATGCCACCAACTTTGGCTTTCTTTTTCAATATTCCTTTGGCTATTCGAGGTCTTTTCTGGTTCCATATAAATTTTAGGATTATATGTTCCATTTCTTTGAAAAAATTGGATGGGATTTTGATAGGCATTGCATTAATTGTGTGGATAGCTTTAGGTAGCATAGACATTTTCACAATATTTATTCTTCCAATCCATGAGCATGGAACATTTTTCCATTTCTTTGTGTCCTCCTCAATTTCTTTCATGAGTACTTTATAGTTCTCTGAGTATAGATTCTTTGCCTCTTTGGTTAGGTTTATTCCTAGGTATCTTATGGTTTTGGGTGTAATTGTAAATGGGATTGACTCCTTAATTTCTCTTTCTTCTGTCTTGTTGTTGGTGTAAAGAAATGCAACTGATTTCTGTGCATTGATTTTATATCCTGACATTTTACTGAATTCCTGTACAAGCTCTAGTAGTTTTGGAGTGGAGCCTTTTGGGTTTTCCACATATAGTATCATATCATCTGCAAAGAGCGAAAGTTTGACTTCTTCTTTGCCGATTTGGATGCCTTTAAT